>VSMD01064236.1:0-83229 GCA_008750895.1 Mirza zaza | reverse complement strand
TAGTTCACCTTTGGCCCTTTTGAAACATTCTATGTGCACTGCAACCTGAACAGAGTATGACACAATCCTTATTTCTCAGATTTTATTCTTAATCAGGTACAGAATGGCTTCTCTCTTTCCTAACCACCTCATTACTTGAAGTTTAACGTTAAAGGAAATGCAGAAAGCAGTTCATCACGTACTATTACTTGGCTATTCCCACCAGCTCTATTCTATACATAGGCAATTGATTTATAGCATCAAGAGCATTCATTGATTCTTACTTCTGACCAATTAGATTTTCTTCCATTTCTCTAGATCCTGAAGTTCTGTTTACAATCTTATTCTTACCTGTAAAAATTTCACCATAACAATTCAAATATGATCAACATTTTTATATCTTCTTTTATGAAAACATTAAGAAGGAAAAGGTCAAGGTTGTAGCCTGAGACAAAACTTTAGAAGTTATTTCTTTCCAGCTTCCTTTACTGTTTTCATTGATCAAATAGTAAAACATTAAACCAGCAGTGACTAATCCACCAAATTTGCCTTAAAAACAATCTATATTTCTCAATCTTGGCTAGTATTATCAAATAGCATTTTAAATACCTTCTTTTTGTCTTTGTATACTGTGCTTACAAAATGTTCCTTGTATTACTAAAATAGAAATCATGTAAAATAGGAAAATATTTGGTATTTTCTTATTGAATTTTGGTGAATCTAAAGAAAACCACATCGTTACATTTTTCAATAGAGAGCCAACAGACCATATATAAAATTGTTTTTTCCTGATATTTTGGTTGGGTTTAACTTTATTATTTCTAGAATCCACTGTTTTTGCCTATATGGGTAAGAACATTTGCCAAATGTAGGCTTCAGCACACATCCCTTCTTCAAACATTTCAAAAGAAATCAGAGAATCCCACCTTACTTCCATATACAATGTTGTAATTTATTTACAGAAACAGACTTGGATTAACTTTAAATAGTCAGAATTTCTTTTATACGTTTACAAATTTCCCTTACATTTATTCTATAAATATTTAACATTATTCCATTTCCCCTTACTAACAAATGCTCTCTTGAGCATCTTATCAGCCATGCTTGAACAAGAAAGGGTTAGAAAAAGACCAGAGACATTTTTCCCCAATGGCACACTGCTGTTTCTTTCTCTCTCTCTCTCTCTCTCTCTCTCTCTCTCTTTCGATATATTATGCATGCACATGTGAGTGTGTGCATATGTTTAATAAATACATTTTCAACTTTTAATATTTGGGAAAACTGAATTCATATAGCCAAACACTTACATTTGGCTAGAACAGAGCTCATTTATTATTTGGTTTTATAAATATCTGCTTTACACTTTAGGAAGCCCAAATGCAGAGAAGCCAAGAAATTTATCCAAGGTTAAAGAAGAAAAAAATCTACTTTTTTGGAGTCAGGATTCCAACTCAGATCTTTGACTTCAACTCTTTCCAAAATTCTGCAGCATGACTAAGGTTTACAGAAAACTAGTAATTTTCCCAACAAGCGACAGCTGGTGAGTGACAAAACCAGAAGGAACTACACAGGAAAAGGGTCTTTTCTTCTATCCCCAAATTCTGTCATTTCCAGCTGCACTTTTTTCTTGACTGGGGTCCAATAGTCTTATTTCTTCATCTGTGGTCCAACTAACTATGCGCCCTAGTAAGTATTATTTCTATAGCCAGCCACTACCTCTTAGTTCCTCTCCACAACTCTGATGGTCTCTGGCATTTATTAAATTTCAAAATAATCTTTATCCCATGCCAAAGTCATGTACCAAGAGAACAGCATCCTTTCTAAATAACCTCTTCTATACTGTTAGAAAATGGGCCAATGAAGATCAGGGTGCCCATGAATATTTACATTCAATCATTATTCCTTACATACTTATATCAAGTATGTGCAAGGGACTCTCCCGGGCACCAGGGAAATGGTCATGAACAGACAGACAGTATTTGTGCTCCAAAGGGGCTTACTTTCTAGCAGGGGGTAGGATAGAATAGGAATATAATCAAAGATTTTTGAAAGAAAATATGTTGTTTGAGTAAAGAAGGTAGGATGACGTGCAAAAGTGTAATGGCAAGTGTGATGGGAACAGGAATGAGATGCATTTGTGTGGTCAGGGAAGGCCTCCCATTAGTGGTGTTGCCAGACTGGAAACCAGAAGATGTCATCTGTGGCGGCTGAACCAACTACCCTGCCTCCTCTTCTTCCATGCTCATTGTGTCTACTTCTGGTGAGATTGTGTGCTGCATGGGTCTAGCCCATCACCAGGGAAGAAATACTATTTAGTTTAAGCAAATCCTGAAAGTGACTATGCCAAGTTCTTGCCAGGGATGATTCAGGCATTCTTATACAGCATTAAACAATGAGATGGCAAGGGGCATCTCCTGAGGACTTTTGCAGAAATTTTTTTCTGAAAAAGGGGAGGCACACTTGGAAACTCGGCTGTATGAACAGGCCATATCTGTAGAAGCTATATCCATTGGTGACTACAAGGAAAATTGCCTACAAATTGGATGGGACAGTGGACAGATAGGAATAACACCAATCTTGATGATTTCTTTAAGCACTGAATCAATTAGAGAAGAATCAATGTCTGGCCTTTTTGCTATAGGAGAAATCAACCTATTCTTGCTCAAATCTTTGTTATCTAAAACCACCTGAAACAGAAGTGATCCAGTGATGTGTATGTGTGTGTATGCATTTTTATGTACACATGGAAAGACAGTTTCCTCACGGAACCATTCCTCTATTATTAATTGAGTGTACACATTTCTTAAGAAGGTAACATGATGTGAGAGAGAGCTAGAATTAGAGATAAAATGGAGAGGGATTGGGATATTTAGACAATGCAAGGTCAGTGGAGTTATATGAGTGAAGAAAACACTAGCAGATCAGCCTTGGCAATGTAGTAAGAACCTGTCCCCTGTCTCTCTCTCTCTAAAAAAAAAAATATATGTGTTCTGGTTTACAGATTCTTATGTAAGAAACCATCATGAATCTGGAACATCTCTTTGGGCCGAACAGAATTCCTTTTCCAAATCAGATTACTTGATTCATTATTATTCGCAAACCTTCAGCAATTAATATACATGATTTTAGTGGAACTATGTCATATTCATACTTCTATTTAAATTGTGTGTGTTTAAAAATAATCAATTTTGTTTGATACGCACACACACACACACACACATATAGTATACCAGTAACTTTTAATTTCAATCTTACAAAACTCTAAAATGACCAATAACAAATAGATCTACTGACATTTCTGTTTATAAAAGGTTAGGCCTAATTCCAAATCAAGATCTAGAGCAGCTTTTTCTGCAGCATCTTAGAAAATGCATTCTCCCTTTTCCTTCTGTCTGAAGAGCTGTAACATCCTTCTCAGGGTTACTGATGCTAATCCACATCTGGGAAATAGAGGTATTCGTGCCATCTACTGGATGTTTAGAAGAAATACATTAAAATGCCACATGACTTCTTTCAAAAATTCAGAAATGTAGGCAATCTCGATTTGTATTCAGAGTACTGAGACATCCTTCAAATTCTCTGAAAACATAAGAAATGTCACATTGCTACTAAATTTTAAATGTCCAGCTCACCCTTCTCTTTGTGACAATGGAACGAGAAGTTAAGAGACAGCAGGAAGTCGCTATTATCCCATTTGCAAAAGTATGGATACGTCTAAATTATCTCAAGTGTTATTTTCTCTTTGTCCACCTTAGAATGGTTACCTATGAAGTCATGGACCTTTAACTTGTGTCATTTTTGATGCAAAGAGGACAATATGTTTGCCATGATTAAATAAAATGTCATTTCCTCTGCTATCCAACTCATCATATAAAGGTTCTTTATTACTGTATGAGCATTAATTACATTCTCCCACCTTGAAGATTTCTGATATAATATAATAATATAAATCTTTTCAGTTATCTTTCTTAAAAAGGGCTTCTTTCCACTACTAAAAGAAAAGAAATGCAGTGATCTTTTACTGGACGTTTTTTCTTTGAAATTCAGTAACCAGAAATTTAGACTAGGTATTTTAGACACTATTCATCTTTCTTTTGGATAAAGCCAACATATATGGATACATATCAATTAAAACCTTCCCTAATTTGCATGAATTTGGATGGAACTGGAAACCATTATCCTAAGTGAAGTATCTCAAGAATAGAAAAACAAACACCATGTGTACTCTATAATAAGTTGGAACTAACCAATGGGCACACATATACACAGAGGGAAGTAAAAGTCATTGGAAATCAAGAAGCAGAGAGAAGGGTGGAGGGAGGGGCAAAAACCTACCTAATGAACACTGCGTGGGTGATGGGCACACTACTAGCACTGTCTCAAGCATTATAAAAGCTAGCCATGTAACAAAAACATATGTACACCCTTAATATTTTGAAATAAAAAAGAAAAACAACTTTTGCTATGTGAAAAATGTTCTTAAGAGAATGAAAGAACAAGCCATAGACAGATTTTTACCTTTCTTACAAAAAAAAAAAAAAACTTGTATCCAGAATGAATGAAGAACATCTTAAACACAACAATAAAAAAACAAACAACCCAATTAAAAAATGGACAAACCATCTAAATAGACATTTTGGCAAATAATGTATACTGATGGCAAATGTCCATATGAGAGATGGCCAAAATCATTTGAATAAATGCAAATTAAAACCACAGTGATGTTACAAGACTCACTTAGTAGAATGTTTAATTTAAAAAAATACTGACAATAGGAAGTGTTGGTTGCAGTACAGAGCACCTCTCTCATATGTTCTTGCTGGGAATGCAAAATGGCAAAGCCATTGTGGAAAATGATACAGTGATTTACCTTAAGGTAAATTCACATTTACTTATCACATGGCCTAGAAATCCCACTTATATGTATTTACCAAAATGAAATGAAAACTTATATTCACACGAAAGTTCTATATACATGTTTATGGCAGCAAATTATTCATAATCATTATTTATAATTCATAGTCAAACTGTGTATGACCCAGATATTGTTCATTGATGTATGAATAAACAAACTTCAGTGTAGCTATACAATGAAATGTCATTTAGCCATAAAAAATAATGAATTATTGATTTTTCAAAAGATTAATCTTAAATTCATTTTGTTATATGAAACAAACATATCCAAGAGCTATGTATTGCTTGATTCTCTCTCTCTCTATATATATATATATGTGTGTGTGTGTGTGTGTGCATGTGTGTGTGTGTATAGAAATAACCTTAGGGAAAAGGATACAATTCTATACATTTGTCAAAACCAATACAACATCACAAAGAGTTATTTGTAGTGTAAGGAAATTTTTTAAAAAATCAATAGAATATTGGAGGAATGCTAAATGGAATACAAATATATGACATATAAAAAATTATCATTGAGGGTTGAGAGGAAACTAACTCAAGTAACTTTAGAAACAACTATTTTGTTGGGCTAATCTAAGGCTGAAGGAAAAAACTACTGGCACAAAATCTATACTCAAGTTAATAAATCTGTTTTTCTTGGTGGTAGGAGTTAATAATCCTGAAATTACCTTTGGTGTATATAGGAACTGACAATTAAGTGAATTTATCGTATGTAATGAAAGCCACTTTTCTCGCTGTTAGATGGAGTTGATACAAATAAGGAGAGGAGAAGGGCCAGAATGAATGAATCTTATAGTTTAGAAACAGAAGCAGAGGTATCATTATAAGCATCGTGTTTTTAAAAGATAGATGGATGGATGGACTGATGGATGAATGGAGGGATGGAGAGACAGAAGATGATAGATAAAAGTCTGTGCATGCATCAGTTGGTATATATATTAATACATATATTTCCTTGCTCTGTCTGCTGAGGCCTATATTTGATGACACTATGCTAGCTAGCAGTGTGCATACACAAAGTCCAGATTTTGGTTTCTAAATATAAGTCTCTAATTCAAGGAACTGGGGTTGCTAGAAGGATTGGTTGATTTCAGAGCTGGAGTAGAATAAATACAAAGTGATCCCAGAAAAATATGTTGTTCTAGAAAGTAAGGATTTAAAAAAGGAAGGGGAAATGTTGAAAGGGTGCAGGAGTCAACCTAAAAAAAGCTCCCAATAGCCAAAGCTGGAAGAATCTAAGCAACAAAATAAAATAAATAATAATATTATATAAAATACACAGAATAAAATAAACACCTATATATCCATACTGATCAAAGTAAATATTTAAATACATAAACATGGTAGAAGGGACAGCTCTTCTCTACAAAGTTTAATTAATAAACATGGAGAAAATGAGGGAAGTAGAATATCACCATTAACAAAACGTGAAATTGCTGCAGTCAAGCTCTACAAAGGAATGCTAAAACTGGTATACAAATTGGTAAGTAAATCAGAGTATTTATTCATTAGAAAGGGAAAAATAGCAATTTCCAGGAAAGACACTAAGCAGACACCACTTCAACCAAGTGCTCAAGTTTAACACCATCAATATCAACATCACATATTCCCTGACAGATGCACTGAGAAGGAAAAATCACTTCTGTGATAGTATTGCCAAAAATTCTTAGCCTCAATTAAGGTTGGAGAAAAATATGACTAACATAAATTGAGGGACATTCTACAAAATAATGTACTAGAAACTTTTCAAAAGTGTCAAGGTCATGAAAAATGAGAAAAGACAGAAGCACTTTTACAAATTGGAGGAAACTAAAAAAATCATGATAACTAAATGCAATGTATAAATTATTTTTGGATCCTGGAACCAAAAAAAAAAAGGATGGAAAATCTGGTGGAATCCAAATAAACTCTTTGGTTGAGTTAATGCTACTTTATACATGTTAATTATTTAGCTTGAATCATGTTATTATGTTAGACAAGATGTTTACTATAGGGGAAGCTGCATGAAGGGCATACGGGAATTTTCTGTATTGGTTTTGCCATTTTTTCTGTAAGCCTAAATTATTTAAAAATAAAATTTTAAAATACTGTTAACTCCTACTATTTTAAAGTAGCTATTTTATCCATATTTATCTAACACAGTGTGTATGTGTGTGTTTGTGTATTCTCATTTCAAATCAGAAGTTTATACATTCAGTTTTGGCCATTTCATCGCAATTTTCAAAATTAATTCTATATTGAATTGTTTTTCTTTTTCATTTAAAATATTTATAATTGTTCTTATGTTTTATTTTTTCATTCAATGTTAGTTTTTGTTTTGTCTCTATTTTTTATTGTTTGCAAAAATCCATCTGATATACTGACTTCATAGGACCACCTTTCCATTTTGTTGATGAATTAGTTTTACTTGTTTTCCATCCTCAATACATTTTTACATATTTATTGATTATGCTGTGATCCACCATCTTTTGGATTTTCTTTTTATCTATCCTCTTAAATTAAAAACCATAAATATTCCAGTAATCATGCTTTTGTTTGTCATCCAGAGATTTTGATAAATGTAGTGTTTTTATATGATTTTGTTTTAGATAATTTGTAAAATTCCATTTTTAGTAAATATTTAAGTCAGGTGTAATTATTTTATTTTACTTTTTTAAACTGACATATAATAATTGTACATAATTATGAGGTACATAGTGATATTTTGATACATATAATCTATAGTGATCAGATCAGTGCAATTAGTATATCCATCACCTCAAACTTTATTATTTCTTTATATTGGGAACATTCAATATCCTCCTTCTAGCTATTTGAAACTATATGATATATTATTAACTATGATCATCCTATGGTGGTATGGAACACTAGAAATTAGTTTTCACATATATCTGTTATTTTGTATCCTTTAACAAGTATCTCCCTGTACACCCATTTCCTGTACCCTTCCAAGCCTCTAGTATCCTCTGCTCTACTTTTTATGTCTATGAGGTCAACTTTTTTTTTTAGCTTCTACATATAAGTAAGAACATGTGGTATTTAACTTTCTGTTCCTGGCTTATTTCACTTAATGTTTTCTAGTTCCATCTATGTTGCTGCAAATTCCACTGTGTCTATACTACATTTTCTCTATCCATTCATCTGTTGTTGGACACCTAAGTTGATATCATATCTTGGTTATTGTGAATAGTGCTTCAATAAACATGGGAGTGTAAATGTCTCTTTGATACACTGATTTTGTTTCCTTTGGATAAATGCCCAGTAGAAGGATTCCTGGATCATATGGTAGTTCCATATTTACTTTGTTGAAGAATCTCCATGCTGTTCTCCATGAGGACTGTACTAATTTGACTTCCCACCAACAGTGTATAAGAGTTCCCTTAGTTCTATTAGTTATTTTTTGTCTTTTCAGTAATCGTTGTTCTAACTGGGATGAGATGATAATCTCATTGAGGTTTTGATTTGAATTACCCTGATGATTAGTAATGTTGAGCATGTATTCATATATTTGCTGGCTATTTGTGTACCTTCCTTTGATAAATGTCTGTTCAGATTATTTGTATTGATCATTTGTATTGATAGGAAAATAGATTATTTGTCTATTTTAATTGTGTGGGTTTTTTTGTTTGGTTGGTTTTTTGTGGGTTTTTAAAATTTTTTTTTAAATTTTTTGCTATTGGGATGTTTGAGTTCCTTGTATATTCTTGATATTATTTCTTAGTCAGATGAATACTTTGCAAATATTTTCTCCCATTCTGTAGGGGTTTTTTTGCTCTATTGATTGTTTCCTATGTGGAAGCTTTTTATTTCGATATAATCCCATTTGTTTGTTTTTGCTTTGTTGCTTCTGCTTTTAAGGTCTTATTCATAAAATCTGTTCCAAAACCAATGTCCTGAAACATTTCCTCTATGTTTCCTTCTGGTGGTTTTATAGTTTCAGATCTTACATTTAGGACTTTGATCCATTTTGAGTTGATTTTTGTATAGGGTAAGAGGTGGGAATCTAGTTTCATTCTTTTGCTATGCAGAAGAATTTCCTAGGGCTATGCAGTTTTCTTAGCACCATTTATTGAACCTTCCGTCATTTCCCCAATCAGTGTTCTTAATGCCTTTGCCAAAAATCAGTTCGCTGTAGATACCTGTTAATTTCTGGGTTCTCTATTCTGTTCCAATGGTATATGTGTATATGTGTCTGTTTTTATGCTAGCACTATGCTGTTTTGTTTGCTACAGTTTTGTAGTATATTTTGAAGTCTGGTAGGTATTGTGATGCCTCCAGCTTTGTCCTTTTTGCTCAGTGTTTCTTTGGCTATTTGGGTTTTTTTGTGGTTGCAAACAAATTTTAAGATTTCTTTTTTCTATTTCTGTAAAGAATGTTATTAATATTTTGATAGGGTTTGCATTGAACCTGTAGATTTTTTGGGTAGTTCTGAGTGTAATTTAGAAGTATATTTTTTAAATTCTCAAGTGTGGCTTTTTTGGTTATTATTTTTCTAACTCCTCTATTTGATTTCTAAATTTATCGGCAGTAGAGTGAGTGAACATGGCTTAAATATGTCATTTCAAGGGATATATTAAAAGTTTCACTTTGACCAATTACATAATCTTTTTGTGCATATTCTCTCCATGTTTTTGAGTACATATATATTGCTTTTTAACTGTTTATTAAATTCTTTGTAGTCTTGTACTTGATATTCCTTCTCTTGGAGCTATATATAAAAACATTGACAGTGATTATTAATTTTTTGGCTTCTAATTCTATTTTATTAGTTTCTGTTTTGCATATCCTGAGGTTATGTTATGTTTTAGATGTACAAGTTCATGATTTTTATAATTCTTGCTGAATTGCTTCTTCCCCCCTACCCAGACTTGAGTTGGTAAATTTGGCCAGGTGTAGAATTCTGGATGAGATTTTTTAAATATGTGTTATCCTCAAGGTTGAAGATATTATGCTATCATCTCCTTCTACACAATATTACTGAAAAGAAGACAGATGTCAGTCTGGCTCTTGTTTCATTCAGGCACTTGTCTCCTTGGAAGCTCTCAGGTTTCCCTTCCCCCTTTCCCTTACTCTATACCCTTGAGTATCTGGGATTTGTCAAGGTGCTAGTTGTTTTTATCTTCATATCTTACTTGGTTCTCAGCAGATCCTTTTCAGTCTAAATACTCGATATTAGTTCTTGGTAATTCTTGCTTATTATCATTTTTTAAATATCTACATCTTTCCATTTCTCCTTTTTCACTCTCTTCCTCTTAATGTTTCTTCTACCTTTCCTTCTGTTTATCATTTTGTATTACATTCTGGGGAACTTATCCAGCATAATCTTCTAGCTGGTGATTCTTTCTTTATTTGTATCCACTTATCCATACCATCTCTTAGCTTCAAAAAGTTACCAGTAATGCATGCACATATGTAAATGTTGACATATACCCGAGTTATTTTTAGTTACAGTCCGATCTTGTTTCATGGATGTAGCATCCTCATTTATCTTCCTGAAGATATTAATCATTCTTAATGTCTTATTTTGTTGGTTCTATTGATTTTCTTAGAGATATGGGTTCTCCTGTTTCTTAAGCCTCTTGATTCAATTTACCATTTTTAGCTTTGCCAAAATATTTGTTGGTTCTGACCATGTGCTTATCTTTGTAGTTGAGAGTTCCAGTAAAATTGTCTCTGTTTTCTCTTGTGTATCAGCCTGTGGCAATGTTGGGGAGTCACTGTTATTTTTAATATCCTAACCTGAGATGAGTTAGTGTGAGAATGTGCTGCAAATGATATACCTTCGAGGCTATTTTTCTGGATGTGAGCAATCTTGTTATTCCCATGGTTTACCACAATCAGGAACATGTCCTATACTTCTAACACAGGTTTTTTAGACTCTTGCTCCTATTGCAAGCAGAACCCTTGCTGCTTCTGCCTGGACCAAGGGCAGACATTATTACCTTGTTGCTTGACAACATCTTGTTTTCTGTATCCATCATTTCTCTGCATTGAATACTTTGCTGCTGTGCTCACTCTTAGTAGCTGTGCCTGGCTGTCAGTTCTGAGCTATTGTTTCCCTCTTTTGTTATTATCTTTTACATGCTAAATTCCACTTCTTATTTACTAGTTTGTCTCTCCATGAAAATATGAATGTGTATAGGTAATTTCATAATTTACTATTGTTGTCACCTGCTTTTTAGGAATGGAAAAGTTGCAAAATGTATTCAGTTTATGTCATCTTGAAGGACACTATAGGTTTTTATGGAGTCAAATGTTAAGAAATTGCCATTTCTCTAGGTTCAAACAATTGAATGTTGGCAATTTCGTATGGTTCCATGCAATAATTTATTAATCACACCCTTCCTTATAGCATAGATTTATATATGGTTGGCCTGACCTACCTAAGTTATTAAGTAGTAAACATGAACACTACAGTTGTACATTAATTACTGTATTATTTTCTGAAGTGGCTGTTTGATCCTTTAGCAGAGTTCTCAGAAACACGCAAAAAAGAAACACACTGTCAATTTCTCCCAAGTATTGTTGGGGATATGATCCAGTTAGATCTCCACATTTGGGATATGATTTTTCTAAAAAGAAGACAAGTTGAGTAGGTGTGGGCTTACTGCTTATACCTGGGTAGAGCCAGAGACAGGAATGGACTGATAACTGTCTGTAGTATATGTGCTTCCAAACTCTGCCATCTTCAAGAATGTATCTACTGCTTCAGGTCACTTAATTTCTTGGAGTTATAAATATTAGGGGATCCTATTTTCTATGGGATATCCTATGGCTGTCAAATCTATGCACTAAGGCAGCAAAATTGCCACAATTAAAACTCACAAAAATTCTGGATTGTCCCAACCAATGACAACTTTTCTGTCACTTCCAGCAAGGTAGGGGGTCTCCTAGTACAAGAATATTTTGAACTCTTGGCCTTGTCCTCCTGCAACATTGAGGGTAAGGCTCATCCAGCTTCCCATTTGGGAAACTCTGTTTTGGGAAAGTTTCCCACCAAACCCTGCACACTACTCTCCTGGAGGTATACCCCTTGCACATGCCTGGCACTCTTCGCCCATACACAGGGGACTTTGGACAGCGGTATATGTATTCTTCACCCACTCTTGGCTTACCCTCTCCTCCTTTCTGTTAACTCTTTTCAGTTTCTCTGGGTCTAAATAAAGATGCAGATCACTGGAGCAGAGGAAAATCACGCCTAGAAATGTTCATTCTTCCACTAGCTCAGAAGATGCAGAGGCCCTGGCTTTAAGACAAAATTCTTAAGTGACTGGAAATAATTTAGTCACATTACTATTCAAGGCTACATCTTGCAACCTTGAAGAATAAATGTCTGATAATTTTCTTGGGGTTATTGCCATCTTTCCTTTTAATCTCAGCTGGCACCAGTTAAGCAGTCTAAATGAAATCATTCCAGAAACAGAGAAATGATTTACCATTATAGCATTTTAATTTGATATTTTTAATTTCCTCATAAAAGTCACTTCTTTTTAAATACAAAACTCTTTTGAGACACAGGGCTCCACATTTATGGCTCTCGTTATCAGAAATTGATTTTCTGATTATAAAATAAGAACTACACCACTACTAATACACAGGGTTGATTAGGGATTTGTGGCAGCCTGAAAGTTTTACAATTTTAGGGGTTCACTTCAAGAAGAAGAATACAAAATGACAGTTATGAAATTAGGTAAAAGTGAGAATATTTATTCATAATAAGAAAAGGTATAAAAATTGCAACCTGGCCAGGCGCGGTGGCTCACGCCTGTAATCCTAGCACTCTGGGAGGCCCAGGCGGGCAGATTGCTGGAGGTCAGGAGTTTGAAACCAGCTTTGAGCAAGAGCAAGACCCTGTCTCTACTATAAATAGAAAGAAATTAATTGGCCAACTAATATACATAGAAAAAATTAGCTGGGCATGGTGGTACATGCCTGTAGTCCCAGCTACTCAGGAGGCTGAGGCAGGAGGATTGCTTGAGCCCAGGAGTTTGAGGTTGCTGTGAGCTAGGCTGATGCCACAGCACTCACTCTAGCCTACGCAACAAAGTGAGACTCTGTCTCAAAAAATAAATAAATAAGTAAATAAATAAATAAAAACAAATAAATAAAAATTGCAACTTATAAAAATCTGATACAGAAAAGTATTACAATATTTTGTAATACTAAATCCAGAAAAGTATTACAATACTAAATACTAATTGTAATACTAAATCCAGAAAAGTATTACAATATTTTTATTAATCATTGCCTGACATCTACGTGCTTTTTCCCCTGACATTTCAGCTCAATACTCCTTTGTAATCCCTCTCTGTTATAATTATCATGTATTCTCATAAATAATCACCCTTTATTCTTTATTATTGCTAGTTCTTTCATTTTTACTCCTCTTTATTGCTAATGCCATGTACAATTTTAGCATTGCCCATTTTCAAGAAAACCTATTGAGATTCTTTTCGTGTGTGAGCTGTTTTTCATGCACATTACAGGTTTCACAATTCCTTGCTGGAATTCAAATTAATTCTGTTTTGCAAGCTTCCCATCAAAAATATTTTTTAAAAAATGTCTGGCGCTTTCTTTTATACTCCTTATTTCAAAATATATTTCTAAGAGGAGTGAACTTCTGTTTGATTGGGTTTTTGTTGGGAAACAAATCCACCATTACATTTTTACACTGCTGATGATGGGGTGAATATTCTACAGGCCACCTTCCTATGCTATCCATTCCAAGTCTTACTGCTTCATCCCTGTTCCCACACATTTGGTGCCAGGTGCTGCAGGGCATGTTTCATTTCACAGTGCATCTTCTGGGCCAGGGCCTGCATGTCTCAATGCAAAATGGGTTGGCACAGGAAGTATAGACATGTTTTTGGAAGCCCTTGCCACACTGGCAAGGCCAGCAGTAAGTTAACTATACTCAAAGTGACTATGAACCCTGTAAATATACTCCACTAAGTCCAAACTGAGTGGACCCACCAATCACCCTTTGCCTTGTTAGATTTCAGTAATATCTACAGTCATGCCAACAGCAGTGGACAAGAAAGGAAGCAGGAATGCAAGTGGAGGTAGTCGGATGGAAGGAGACGGTAGAGGTAGCCAAGTATGGTTAAGATATCACACTTTTACAAATTGTACAAAAAGACTTATGGCCACACCATGCACTGCTTGGTTCTCTACCTGGACCTTGAAATGAGTCCATGAAAATATGGGGCCTGAAAGCTGCTTTAGTGCCTTCATGGCAAGGCACTTGCATTAAAACAAAGTTATTTGTCTTTAAAAATAATATTAAGACTTTACATTTTCTTTGTCTTTTGTGTTGTAGCTCCCCATTTTTAGCCTCCCTTTTTTTCCCTCTAGAAAGAGTTGTTTCAGTAAGAGTTAAGTACATAGACTGAAATAATTCAACCAAAAGAAATGTAATATGAGTTATTTTTGTAAGTAGCAATTTATACACTTCAAATGACTCTGGAATTCTTATATTACATTGGCAGCCTCATATGTAGGGATTTTGTTGCTACTGGCTAAAGGTATGGTATATTTGGACAGTGCCACATTTAGGTAGTATCATTAATAGATTATAGATGGCTTGAAAGAACACTTGAGTATGTTGGGAAAACTTACAGGGACACCATTGTGTTGTCTCTTTGAATTAATGATCTTGTGTGGCTTTTGTGGTTACTATTGTGAAGGTAAGCAAAGAAAATTCACTCTAATGATCACTATGTTGCGATTGCAAATGGCCAGCATTATTCCAACTATGGGTCAACTTCAGTATGTATAATTACACCACATTTGACTACAATGATCATGAAGATGCAGAGTAATAGTACATACTTTCAGTGGCCTGTTCTAAATTGCTGAATAACATCATGTTTATAAACACCTTGGTATGAGGTGATTCCTGATAGCCTGTGGCAACTTGAAATGCTTGAAAAGAATGTGAAAACATATATATAAAATTTCAAAAATGAAGATTAAGATCATTCTGGTACCATAATAGTATATTTTTGTTTTTTCTTCTGGATTACATAATGATCATTGTAGATCCCTTAAGCTTCTGGAATCTGGTATTCTCTTCTAACATGATCTCCATTTCTGCAAAAGCTGCCTGTCCAAGGCTTCTTCTAAAGAAGTATGTTCTATATGTGACACATTAGGAATTCAGTTGTACCCCCAAATAATGAATATTTGTTTTGTTCAAGGTTCTGTTCTATACCATTAACCAGTAGATTATTATTCTTGATTCTCAATATCTTCTGACCAATGAAAGACAGATAATGGCACAAAAGAGGACATGCACATACTTCTTCTCAGGTGTTTATGTTAAAAAATAAAGAAAAAAAAATAAAAATGCATTTGACAATATTCAAAAAAGTCCTATTTCTTTCTCCACACAATCTTTTATCTCTCATACATGCATACATATACACATATACTACATATACATACATTCACATTAATCAGGGTTAATAAAGCAATGCTCACAAGTACCATTATTATATAATATTTACTGAAATTAAAAGTCAAGGCAAGGTAGCATAAGAAAATTTTTAAAAATTGCAATGTTCCAAACACAAAGAAAAGATAATTATTTGAGGTGATGGATATCCCAATTACCCTGATTTTATCAATATGCATTGTATACATGTATCAATAAATCACATATACTCCCCAAATAGGTACAAATACATCTCAAAAAATACAAAAGAAGCAACCAGAAACAAAAAAAAAAAAAAGAAAAATCACAAGTTCAGTATTAGAGAAAAAAATCCAACTAATTGACTGCATCTGATTTTATTTTATACTTGGAAACTCTTTAAAAAGCACTGCACAGGAAAAGGTATCAGAACAAGAAAATATAATTAGAGCCAATAAGAAAGGCCAGCAGGATGGATACAAAATAAATATAAAGATCAATTTTACTATTTCTAGAAATAATGAACTAAAACATAATGGATGGAATCAATAATCTTATATATAATAAGGACAGAAATAGAATAAATTAAAATGTATAAGAAGATATGGGCAAAGCCTATATAACACCTACAATATATTTGAATAGTTAAGGAAATAAACAGAAAATAGCCTGTTTTAGATAAGGAAATTCATAATTGTGTTATCAATTCTCCTCAATCTCTATCTTCCAGGGATACCCATTTGTAAAAGGTAAATACTAAAATAATCACCAAATCATGAGAAGGTGTAGTTAAGCATAAAACAGGTCATAAAAAATGTTAAAACATGAAATTATACTGATTATAACTCTTTGATACTAGAAAGGAGATAAACACAGTTTAATGGGTCGTTTAGAAGTTAGCAATAGATCAATAGAGGATTTAGACTATGAAACATTGTCATGTCATATTAATGGGAAAATAGAGGTTACATTTCTACCTGCCTCTTAATACAATTTCTAAATAATACAAAATAAATATTTTAAAATTATTTTGTGACGATACATTTAAAGATATTTAAAATGAATTTATAAAGAAAATGTAGATGCATAGGAGTGTAGGAAGCTTTTTTAGCACAATCATAAATTTAGAATTCATATACAAAGAAACAAACTCATAGACTGGTGATTTTGACCAACCTAAATGTTTGTACAGAGCAGAAAAATACTATTAACAAAGTTAAATAATGAGTGAGATGTGCACCATCTGGGGGATGGTCATGCTGGAAACTCAGACTCGTGGGGGGAGGGGGGAAAAGGCATTTATTGAAACCTTAAAATCTGTACCCCCATAATATGCCGAAATAGAAAAAAAAATAAATAAAGAGCAAATGGTATAAAGAGTGACATAAGAAAAAAAAAATAAAAAGGCAAGATGGACCCTCTAAAAAAAAAAAAAGTTAAAGCTTATTGGAGCAAAGCTTCTGTTTCAACTGTTTATTAATATATCATAGCATTTAGTCTCATCCCTGTCTGCACTTTACAAATAAAAATATTTCAAAGTAAAAAACAAGCACAAAAATTATTTGTAAGATATGATAAACACACACAAAAAGGTTTTTATTTCTGAGATTTAAGCTGACTAGATCTAGATTCTCATCCAAGAAAATAGCAATTCAAATTCAAACAGTTAAATTTAAATATAATTCACTGAACCTTAGGAGATTCTCTCCATCAATGATGAAAAGGTTAATTTTTCAAAAGTCACACACATTACATCATCTTGTACAATTCTACCTTCTCACTAAAGATGGTTTCATTAAAGTTCTAAATTTCTAGTATAATTTCTTTTCTCTGTTTTCAGATTTTTCAAAATATTGCAAGAAAAATTACAAAAAAAAATGGTAGCTGGGAGTTCTTAGAGAATGAAAAATACTACTCTACCCTATACAAGGTCAAATGCTATTAGGAAACAAAAATTCCTATAATTTCTCAAAAATCAGCAAAAGAATGGACCATGTGGACAAGGGTGTTTTTGTCATTGATCCCTTGATATCATAATGGCATGTTCATTGTAGTCAGTACATTCTTCTACCATGTCAAAAAACACCCATGATAGTTGAGGACATTCTGACAGTTTTCACAAAGTGTTTCTGTTACCTTGAATTCTCTGGCCAGGTTACCTTGCAACTACCTATTCAGATGAGTTTCAATTTTGGCAATACCATTTTTTTTAATTTTCTAAGTAAAATTTCCTTTACTCCCTCCATGATACACTTAACTTATAATTAGGCAAAATGTGTCTATGTTAAGTACAGGTAATGCTTTCATTGTGTCATCACTCTTCACAAAGGGAAATGAGCCAATCAACTGCCAACTACCTCATTTGTAAACTTCCATTTGCATTCCTAATCCTTCCTTCCTGTTGGACCTGATACACGTGCAACACATCCATGAAATTAAGCTGATACATAGTCAATCTATAAAAGGGAAAAATGTATTATTAAAATCCAGAAAATAAATCACAACCTTGTAGATTTCCACTGCAAATTGGAGTGATATGTTTTTAACAGTTTATCAATAAATCAGAACAGTGATTGTCATTCCTGGCTGCACATTACAAACCCCTGCAGAAAGATAATTTACATACTGAATCTCAGGCTCCATCTGAGAATAAATGAATCAGAATTCCTAGTACAGGGGCTCAGCTTTGGATGTTTTTAAAACAAATTATTCCATGTGATTTTAATGTGTAGCCATGGATGTGAATCAGGGAATTAGTCATTGCGTAGCTCATTTCTCAATTAAAATAATTATCCCTATATAACATAAGTTATACCTGCTCCATACTTTCTATATCCAACTATTACACCATCATTCCCTCCCTCTTCTTGATAAACACATTGTCACTATCAGTCACTACCCCTTTGTGAGTATCCCCAATGGGGAAGAACATGAAGGAATTTGAAAGATTCTGATTCCATTTTGGGCATCTCTGGGGTGATAAACTTATAGGCATATGATAATTAGTTCTCACTTCACACATTGTCAGAATCCCAGGTTTTAGCACCAAAGATGTTAGGGTTGGAGTCTGCCCTTGGTTCTTGGTGTGTTCTTGGCTGAAGAATGACCAGAGACACACCAAAGCGTCCAGCCCAGACTATCATCCCAGTCCTCTGACTCCTTTCTTGGAAAAATCACCAGCAAGGCCAATAGCATGGAGTAACCTCAGGCAGGGAACAGTTTCACAAGAGAAGTCTTTATTCTAAAATAAAACAGGTCCATCTCCACAAGTGGAGAAGACCAACAAATTCTCCCACTGACCCGCTCACTTCTTTACTCCTACTTCTTGGATTGTTTCTTTTTATTAGCCTAGTCTGGAGGAGGGCTCTTGGGAAGTGTAGGAAGTTAGCAAATGATCAACAGGTGTCCTCAAAATTCCATCTGAGTAAACAAGGTCCCTCTAAGAAAGCCCACCTGGGGGCTGGGGGATGAACAGAAATGCAGACTCAAGCTAATGGCATATTAATTACCCTTAGGTTACTCTAGGTCATTTTCTAAATCTTAATATGCCTGGGCTGAGGAATTCCTAGACTGACAAAGCATTCCCTCCTTTCCCAGGTGTGGCAGTTACTCAGGATATGATTAAGGGTGGGGCAACACCAAAATGGAGTGCCCACCCTTATTCTTCTTCCCAGGTGAAGCAATTGCTCTAAATAGCACCAAAACAAGGAACCCTTGTGCGGAGAAGAGCGGAAGATCCTAACTGTCTACCTAACAATTCTACCTTGAATCCGTAAGAAACCTGCATCACTTTATATCACCTGAGTATGTCGCCTGAATTCTTAAATGCCCCCTCCCGTCTCTGCAAGGTCGCTAAGTGTGGTTGCCAAGGAAGCTAACATTACCTCCATGAGAGGACACTATGGGACTTTGTAGGCTTGTTCCTTATTTAGTTTCAATTTCAAAATAGTTTACATCTGAGTACCCATTTACTAATTCTTAATATGAATTATTTATTTTGGCTCTGTAATCTCTTGTAAACATTAGTTGTGTCCTTATGAATACACATCCACCTATCAGAATCTTAAACGCCAGCTGAAAGCTCTTGTCTCTGCCTAGGTATAGACTGCTTAAATCCAGGCTTAATTTCATCAGGTTGGGTGTATACTGGGATATGTGTGTATTTACGTAGGTCATAAAGTACTTCTTATAGCTTGTATTAAAAGCAAAGAAGATCTGTTGACATGAGGCAATGTCTAGGGAAAAACTTTAAATTAATCATGACACTCAGAGATACCAATTCTTGTTTTTTTCTTTGTTTTTCATCTCCTGAAGACTTGAAATTACTGCTCTGCAGTCAGGAGTTACTACAATATATTGCTTCTCAAAAGTGATGACACATTGGATAGACAGATGATCTAAATAAAGGTAAGCCAAAATTGTCTTATTAAAATATAAATGAGAGGGGCAGTTTCTTAAATGTTTTAAAATACTCAAGGGTTCACAAAGGGAAGATTTTCAGAACAGAGTAGAAATTTCCTTAAAAGAAGTTCTACTTTTTTCATTAAAATATACTTAACCATCACTTATGAGTATAATTTTAAATGTTGCCCTTTGTTGCTCTGAATGGTCAGAGAAGACTTTGTTTTTCTTTTTATCATATCTTTAGAAGAACTCATATATACTGGAAACATATACATCTGAATTCAAGTTGAAATTCCTAAAAAGAAATAACTAAATAAAGTGAAAGGAAATTACACAGATGAAAGAAAGTTTATACAAACTTTTGAATTACATTTTGTATATGTGTATACATATATGTATATATATGTGTATGTGTGTGAGTGTATGTATGTGTGTATATATATATATATGTATATCTGTAATGTTTTATAGACTGGCCTTGGACCAGATCTTTATTTTCATGTTCTCTTAGGATACATGGCATAGTTTAAAGTAGAAATTTATACTGTTCATTTGAGGAAAGCAACCCCAAGCAATGAATTCACTGAGTCATTTCATAGGTCATTTCATTTGACTTTTTTCTTATGCAACTATGTGGATGTTCACTCTATCATTCATAGGAGAATCACAAGACAAACTCCCCCTCAGGAAGCAGTTTCATTGTAGGGCAAAGAAAAATACATACAGAAGCAGTCAAGTCCTAGTATAAAGAATTATTTACTTTTATTTATAGTAGATATTCATTTTTTAAAATAATGGGTATCTTTTATAAATATTAATATATATTTAATCTGTGATAATTATTTCTTTTGATGTATGATTTTAATTATATAATTCAGATATTTTATATCCTTGCCAATTTTTTAACATTTTTTGTTGATGCATAGTAGATGTACATAGTTTTGAAATATGTGAGAAAACTTAACACATTCATATAATTTTTAAAGATCAAATCAGTGTACTTTAAAGATCAAATCAGTGTACAATCATTATCCATCACCTTAAATATCTGTCTTTTCTTTATGCTGAAACATTTGAATTATTCTCTTCTAGCTATTTTGAAATGTAGAATAGATTAATGTAAACTGCATTCGCCTTGCTGATCTATCAAACACTCAGGAGAGAAGTTTATTAGTGAGTACAAATATATGGTATCCCCTACCCTTCCCAGCTTCTGATAACCACCCCTACACCCTATCTTCATGAGATATACTTTTTAGCTCCTGCATATGAGTAAGAACATCAGGTATTTATCTTTCTGTGCTTGGCTTATTTCACTTAACATAATGAGCTCCAGTTTTATCCATGTTGCTGCAAATGACAGAATGCCATTCTTTTTTATGGATGAATAATATTCTATTATGTATCTATATGATGTTTTCTTTATCCATTCATCTACTGATGAACATTTAAGTTGATTTCATATTTTGACTACTGCGAATAGCAATAAACACTCTGCAATATATTGATTTTTTTCTTTCGGATATATATCCAGTAGTGGAAATGCAGGATCATAGGTTAGTTCTATTTTTAGTTTTTTGAGGAACCTCTATACTGTTCCCATAGTAGTTGTACTAATTTGCAATCCACTAACAGTGTACAAGTGTTCCCCTTTCTTCACACCCTTACCAGCATTTGCTATTGCCTCTTTGATAAAGATAATAAGATATCATGTTATCCTGGTTTTGATTTGCATTTCTCTGATAATTAGTGATGTTGAGGATTGTTTATATACCTGTTTGCTGTTTCTATGTTTTCTTTTGAGAAATGTCTAATCAGATCTTTTGCCAATTTTTTCATTCAGATTACTTGTGTTTCTTTCTTTTTTCTTTTTTTTTTTTGGTATTAAGTTGTTTGAGCTTCTTATGTATTCTGGCTATTAATCCCTTGTAGATAGTTTGCAAATATTTTCTCCCATTCTGTGGGTTGTCTCTTCACTTAGGCAAGAGGAAGAAATTAGAAGCATTCAAATTGGAAAGGAAGAAGTTAAATTAGCACTGTTTACAGACACCATGATCTTATATTTTGAAAACCTAAGCACTCCATCACAAATTATTAGAACTTATAAATGAATTCAGTAAGGTTGCAGGATATAAACTCAACATAAACAATCAGTAGCACTTATATGTATGGCAACAGCAAACAATCTGAAAAAGAAATCAAGAAAACAACCCCATTTATAATAGCTACAAAGAATATAAAATACCTAGGAATCAATTTAGCCAAAGAAATGAAAAATCTATACAAGAAAAACTATAAAAGACTGATGAAAAAACAAAGAAGATAATACAAAAATTGAAAGATATTCCATGCTCATGGATTGGAGGAATTAATATTATTAAAATGACAATAATGCCCAAAGTAATTTACAGATTCAATGTAATCTCTATCAAAATCCTGATGACATTCTTCACAGAAATAGAAGAAACAGTCCTAAGATTTATGTGGAAGTACAAATGACCCTGAATACCCAAAGCAATCCTGAGCAAAAAGAACAAAGCTGGAGGCATCACACTACTAGACTTCAAAATTTACTACAAAGCTATAATACAAAAATACTTCAAAATTTACTACAAAGCTATAATAACCAAATCTGCATGATACTGGCATAAAAACAGACACACAGACCAATGAAATAGAATATAGGACCCAGATATAAATCCACACAATGATAGCCAAGTCATCTATGACAAAGGCACCAAGAGCATACAATGAGGAAAGAATAGTGCTGAGAAAACTGAATAACCATATGCAGAAGAATAAAACTAGCCCCCCTATCTCTTGCCAAACACAAAAATCAAATCAAAATGAATTAAAAACTTAAATCTAAGACCTGAAACTTCTATAAAAAATGCAAGGAAAAGGCTCCAAGATACTGGTTTGTATAAGGATTTTTTTGTGTAAGACCTTAAGAGAGCAGGCAACCAAAACAAAAATAGGCAAATGAGATTACATCAACCTAAAAAGTTTCTGCACAGCAAAGGAGACATTCATTTTCAAGTATTGCATTAGCCAAAATAGTGAAGTAACAACTGTAATGAAAAATAGTATTGTTATACTGAAATTAGATTGATTTCTACTGTGTTTAAAGGATTTGAAGCTTTGAAGCATTTTTCTATCCAAAAAACAAAAAGCAGGGACTGAGTGAAGATTGAGAATTTGTTGAATAGTCATTTTAATTCAAATGGTAATGTCCCTGAGAAGAAACATCTGAGAATCACAAATGGTATTACCATTTGAATAAAATGATAATTTTATTTTATTATTAAAATTGTTTGAACATACTATTTGTTGTGGTTTTGTTATTAAATTATAAAGCTATTTTAATTTCCTGGCCTATTTCTGAAGTGTTGTAGATGAATACTTAATTAGAATTTTAAAAAATAAACTATTTAATCTTATGTTTAATGAAATTGTTGTCGGTTACCATAAGGAATTCTAATCCGATTCACACTTATATTTTAAAGAAGAGATTGTGTTTTAGAGGTAATGCTATCAATAAAGCACATAATCATAAAAATATAAAGTACTATTTAGAGTCATGGTTATATGTTTATAATACTTGACATGCATATGCTGTTTGAAACGGTAGGCAGATACAGTAATCTGTGGGACAAAATTGTACCTTTGATTTGTAAACATTGTCCACAGTGATGAAAAACACTTAGATGAGAGACAGAGCATGGACTTACTGAATCCTGGCTCTGCAACTGATTCCATGTCTTTAGGTGTATTCAATCTTCCCACTTTATTTGTAAAATAAAGATGACAATACATACCCCATAATGTCTTGGTGATGATTTAATTTGATAATGCTTAGTAATTCTCAGAGCACTGAGAATTGGTAATTTACCAATTTATAATTTATAAATTACCAGTTTATACAGAACTATAATCTTGATTTTGTTATCTAGTAAAACAATCTCCAGTATTGGATAATACTAAATGCCAATTTTTTTTTTTCTTTGTTGATAGCTTTTCTTATTGAGAATTGTGACATTGCATTTTTTTCAAAGAGGTAGAAAAGGAAAAATCTGACCTGATATGTATATGGGCTCTTTCCTTTTCTTTTAAGCATGTAATCTCCAATGTACTCCTTTAGTGTAACCATTCCCATGATTAAAACAAAACAAACACTAAATTGGTAAACGACCCATCAAACTCCACCAAACACACATATACGCATACACAAACATACACACACATGAGAGAGAGAGAGAGAGAGAGAGAGAGAGAGAGAGAGAGAGAGAGAGAAAGAGAAGCCCTAGGAATTTGGCGTGAAATATTAGTAAAGTGCTTTACACAGAGCAAACGTTCAACAACCCTTTCTAGACAGATATCAATTAAATAAAGGGGAGTTTGCAATTTCCACTTTTTCTTACTAGACTCTGAAGTTTTATTCCACTGAAAATTCACTACAATGTAAGGAGACAGTATTCACTTTATCTCAAGTACTCAGCTCTAAAGAATAATGACCTAGATTCATGCAAAGCTCTTGGTTTAACATAGTTACCTACAACAGGGTGATTCAGGTTCACCTGAGAGTGTATTCCCCTGAAGCATGAAAATATATATAAATATTCAATTAGAATATTAGCCACTGGTCATCTGAAGTGTAGAAACAGGCAAATAATAGACAACAAAATGCCATTCTACCTGAGAGAGCTTTCAACTTTTGGTGTTGGAATGGCCTCTGTTCCTGGCCTTTCTTTCCTGATGTACAGGACTCGGTGGCTTCTATGACACAGGTGACTCCTGGACTTTGAAGTTCATATGCAAGGGGCATGAAGGACCCTCAGCCTCCCTCAGTGTCCTATCACTTCTCCTTTAGGCCCTTGAATAAAAAAGAGCTGGTCCTCTCTCCTAACAAATGGATGATAAATGGAGCTCCAATCCTCCACTCACTTATAAACAAGACTGTCTTAATTTCTATATCTCCCCTTCTATGAGTGACTATAGTAAGTCCAAGGAGAATCACTCTCTTCTAACCTTTAGTGTCTTAAGGGAGAATAAGCAAAAAACTAACAATTTCAAACTATACCTGTAATTTCTGAGTCCTGTAGTGAGCTTCAACAAGCCCTCTCTCTCTTTATTAGGGAGGTGATCAGGGCGCCAGTATGCAGGGTATTTAGTTTTCTTCTCTGTTATTAATATAATATTTCCTAGTTTTCTACTAACATTTCATTGCCCACCAACTTTATTCTAAGCTTACTATATGTACATACATACACACACATGCACACACATGTACACATACATGCACATACCTTTGCCTAGGAAAACATGGATGTTGAGGATTACCTAGAACAGCTTTATGTGCACTGGTGCAAAACTCTGAGAATTTTTTCCCGAGAAGGTCATGTATATTTCTTGAAATCTGTGCCAACAGGTAAAATTGGTTCTAAAACAGTAATTTTTGATGACAATTTAATTAATGAGCAATATTGATTGTGCAAATACCAATGGATTTTATTATGTTGATTTTTTTAAAAAGCAGAAAACAAAGTCAATGTACATTCTTTAAAATCCCAGTTGCATTAAGTTTATGATTTAGGGGATACAATTTAATATCCTGGAATATGGGTCAAAAGCAACAAGATGGATGAAGCTTTTGGTGTACTGCTGCCATTTTCAATTACTACTATAAAAATTACCCCCTAAAATATTAAGTATTCTATTAATGAAATGATTAATTGTATATTGGAAGATATAAAAACACATTATAAATGCTTTTCAGTGGCATATGTTAAGATATCAAGGTTGAAGAATAGTTTATGGTGTTGCAGCTGCAAAACTATTTTTAAAATTGCATAGAATAAATAGATCATTTGGAGAACAAAGAGAGTAGTCAGGCAATTCTATTATGTCTGACAATGGAATTAGAAGGTTCATTTGAGGGAGAATCTCATTCATGATGCATATGTTCACATTATTGTCCCGGCAATCTAAGCTTCTGTCCATGCTTTGACAGAACATACGAAACATAAGCGCATTATGATCATTTTGTTTTAGAACCAAGTTCATCCTGTACAAATGAGAAATAGAGACTAAGAACATGCTTGCCACCTGGTGTGCATGCAGCTGAATTACAACTAGATTAAAAAATTTAAATCTGAATGCATGGAGGGAAAAGCAAATAAAGAATTAAGGACATGCATAATTCTTATTATAATTTCTATAATTCTATAGAATTATAGAATTATAATTATAATTTCTATAATTTCACATTTTGAGATTAATTGGCAATAATCTAACCTATGTAAAGTCTTTCTGAAGTGCCTCTCACTTTATGTATTTATATTAGTTTGCTAGGGTTGCCATAATAAAACACCACAGATGGGATGGCTTACACAACAGGAATTTATTTGCTCACAGTTCTGAGAGTTGGAAGTCCCTAGGAAAACATGGATGTTGAAGATTACTCAGAATAGCTTTATGTACACTGGAGCAAAACTCTGTGAGAATTTGTGCCTGAGAAAGTCATATTTCTTGAAATCTGTTTAAACAAAACTGTATCTAAAGCCATCATTTTTGATGAACATTTGATTAATGAGGAATATTGATTGTGCAGATACCAATGCATTTTATTTTGTTGATTTTTTTTAAAAAGCAGAAAATAAAGATCAAGGTGCTGGCAAGGTTGGTTTCTGCTAAGGCCTCTCTCCTCAGTTTGCAGATGGCCTTGAGAGACTGTATCCTTCTGTGGTCTTTTCTTAGTGTGTGTTCATCCTTGGTGTCTCTTCCTCTTCTTATGAGGGCACCAATCATATTGGATTAGGGCCTACCCTAATTCCCTCATTTGAACTTAATCACCTCTTTAAAGACCTTATCTCTAAATATAGTTATATTCAGAGGGACATCAGCATATGAATTTTGTGGGGACACAATTCAGCCCATGACAGTATTCAATTCTAGATTTGGAGTGGATCTATAAAGATCCTGCTGGATATTTGTTTTTAAGACACAGCAGCTTTTTCATCATCCATTTCTTTCTAAGGAATTTAGTCCCAACTCATTGCGCTGTGTTTTGTAAGTCTCCACCAATACACAGAGTTCCAGGCACAAGGAAAAATCTAAATAAATTTTTGTGAGTAAAAAAAGAATAAGATGTGGTACGAACATTTAAATATAGTTAACTGATTTTTAATTCTCATTGGCATCTTCCTCTGCCACCATTTCCTTCAGATGCTAATTCCTTTCCATTCCATTCTCCAGATCTGATCAAAGAACCTTTTGAGAATTACCAGGGGCTTAATTCTCCAATGAAAAAAGAGAATTAATAAGTAGATAAAACAGTCTTGCTTCTCTTAATTAATATAAGTACCGTGTAAAGCATGATCATCATACCTTTGAAAATAAAATTCACCTTCATAATTTTGAATGTATTTGAGGAAAAGCATAGTAGAAAAGAGTGTGCTCTGTCTTGGGTGTCAGTTATTGTCCTCTTTTTCTACCTTTGAATTACATTTTATGTCAAGTCTTAGGGGTGAATTTTAATGGGCATGTGATAAAAAACAGAGAATACTTAAATTGAAAACTATGAGAAATCATATATCCTCCCTAAATCACAGACTATTTTAGTGGTAAAAGGATCACAGAAAGTGTTTTCCTTGGTAGGGAAAGAAACAGATGTGATCAGAATGGCATCATAGCTAATTCAAGGTGTGTGGAGATATTTTTGTCTCCTAGACTAAGTGGTAGTTATATAGATGTTCTTTTACTATCGCTTTTTGCAAGTCACATGAGTATATCATGTATATTCACTTGTATTATAAAGTATTTTTTGTGTGTGTGTGTTTTAATTATTCACTATGGATTAAATGACTTTAGTACTCATTCTAGAACAGTCATGAAGTAGATATGAAAACTCTGGCATATCTATTAATCTCCCACAAATTTTCTCAAATTAACTCATGGTGCTGCCTGGGCCTGGCTCTGGAGCACAGATCAGTGCTCTGCACCAGCCACAATTTCTTCCTGAAGTCACCAGATCACAGATGTTCCTTCAGGCAGCTGCAACCCCCAGCTTGGCCAGAAAGGGTCCCACTCACCCCTTGACTAGTGAGGTCCAAAGTAGAAACAATCCCTGTTCTCTTCCTTCTCCCATTCCCCACAGCATAAATGAGTCCAATTATCCATCCTGTGTCCAAAACTTTGTCAATTGTTTAGGAAGAGAATTATATATGATTATTATATATATGTGTATGTATATATGCCCTCAAATCCAGGCCCAGATGTCCTGCCCTTGTTGTATACCAGTCCCCTTGCCAAGTTATAAGGTTCTAGTCCATGGCAGAGAACAGTTTCAATCCACCACTTGGGCAAGAATTTCACATTCCTGGAGTTTTAAGAGTCCAAATTCAAGAGACAAAAGTATACGAGGTTGTCCAGAAAATATCCAGCCATGTCAACCTTTCTTGTTATATTAACAATGGCTGGATACTTTCTGGACAGCCCTCATAATGATGGAACACAATGATTTTTCCTCCCTCTATCTCTATCCCAGCTTAGAAAATTTCCATCCTAAACTCCACTCCCAAGTTTTATTTTCTTCCCCAGGATCTATCTCTCTATGAAATGTTTCAGAACTGTCCTTCAGGTCAGAAATCACCCTTTACTTTCAGAACTGGGTAGCTACTCTTTGGTTCAAAATGAACGATCCATTCAGGATTCAAAGACATACCATGATTATGAGAGAAACCCTTCTGTTACTTGGTAAACCTCGCTTTTACTTTTTAAAAATCTCTCAAAGTCTGGATTGCTCAGAATTAAATGTCACCAATTGGTCTAGTTTGAGCCACACCTTACTTCTGTTCTTGTCCTTCTACCTCTGTGGTGGCCTCCAACATGCCTATACATCATTCCTATAGTCTACATGGTCCCAGCTCCTGATCCTATAATCACCTGCTCATAGCAGCAGACACTTCTCTCCACATATAGCTGTTTGCAGGCATACTCTTTATCATAGCTTGAAGACATGAAAATGCAACTTTGACTATCAACATAGAATCTTTTTACATCATTGCATAGAGGAGTTTAGACACAGGCTTTCATGCATCTCTTTTACAGTTAATTCTATCTTACTTTTGTAAACCTGAATGCTATTTTATGTGGCTTTCCCCAGAAATGGGACTGTTTGCATTGACGGTGAATTTAAGTTGTTGGACCAATCTTTTTCAGCTTTGAAATGTGGTAATCTTTTCCAAACTTCTTTTGTGTACATTAAAGCTTCCGATGTCACAGGGCAAATGTCAAGGCTTAAGTTCAAGTTGCCCTACACTCTGTCTTAAAGCCTAGGGGTAAGAGTATGGTCTTGAGATGATGCCAGAAAGCTTTACTCCCCCCTTCCTCAGCATGCTGCAAAGATGGTTTTCTATTCCTTGTATTTTTGGAAACTGAGCTTTCTATCATGTTCACAGGCAATTTGAGTTTATGCTCATCTGAGATGCTGAATTGCAAAGAGAAACATAAAACATCCACACACATCTTATCTCCTTTTCCTTCTTCATTTT
This sequence comes from Mirza zaza, assembly GCA_008750895.1. Taxonomy (NCBI): domain Eukaryota; kingdom Metazoa; phylum Chordata; class Mammalia; order Primates; family Cheirogaleidae; genus Mirza; species Mirza zaza. The sequence goes on along the minus strand of VSMD01064236.1, from coordinate 53,964 downwards.
TTCCATAATAAAAACAAGATAAAACAAAATAGTAAAATATTTGCAGAAATATGGCCATATGCCTACACTGCCTAGATTAAATTCTTGGCTGGCCAGGAATTAAATTCTTGGCTTGCACTGCCAAATTCCCATCATTCTGGTTAATAGAGCGAATGTTCCAAGGAAAGGAGGCTGCTACCATTTCTGTTCAAGTCCTTTATCATCCAGCCCTCTCATTCAACAACCCTGCTATGAGAATTACTAAATACAAGACACATCATTTCCTCCAGGACCTTAGAGCCTTACTGACGGTGGGCAACAGATCAGAAGAGGTGAGTGGAATGCTGGTCAGTGTTATGCGAGGTGTCTATGCAATGCCAGAGCGGGAAGTGTAGGGAAGTGAGCAGGACTCAGCAAAACAGGTGATCCCTAAACTGAGTCCTGGGGATTGTCCTAGAGTTAGAGAGACAAAGGGGTGGGAAAAGGAATTGCAGGCTGAGTGAGCAAATTTATATTCAAAGGTGGGAGTGAAGTTGGGGGAAAGGGGAGATATATTCTGGAAAGTTCTGATAAAGCAGCTGAAAAATAGAATAAATGCCTCCTGCTTTGTGAGCCATTGGAAAGAGAGTTGTAAGATGATGAGGGCTATGGACTGAATTGTGTTCCCCAACAATTCATGTGTTGACGCTCCAAGCTACAATGTGATAGTTTTTAGAGATGGGGACTTTGGGAAATAATTAGGTTTAGATGAAGTCTTGAGGGTAGAGGCCCCATGATGAAATTAGTGCCCTTATAAGAATAGCAGAGGTCTCTCTCCATCTCTCTCTCTCTCTCTTTATCTCTTTCTCTGCCATGTGAAGACACAATAAGAGGGCACCCTCTGCAAGCATGGAAGAGTTATCCCACCAGGGACCCAATTTGCCATCACCTTGATCTTCAACTTCCCAGCCTCCAGAACTGTGAGAAATAAATTCCTATTTTTAATACTATCCAGTCTATGGTATTTTGTAATGGCAGTCCAAGCTGATGTTTCCAGGACTCTTGGACATTTCGGAGTCAAAGACAAGGACTCTGGAAAAGTCAGAAACTACAAAGATGACAGAGTTGTACAATTTTCCTGGAAGACAAGGGAAACACTGTGAAGCTAGGGATTAATATGACCAGTTGGGAATTATAATAGAAATGTTGTACTGAAGGAAATTAAAAATATTATTACCCCAAAATATGGCATTTTTGACATACTGGATTGACTGAAAAAGCCTCAAGGTATTTCTGACCTCCTCTCCTACCATTGGCTCTCCCCAAATTTTTGAAATTTCTTTACCTGCCTGAGATCCAGACCCACCTAGGAAAACAATTTTCTTTCAGCTCTCTGTTATCTCAATATCTCTGTTATCTCAATATTGAAAGAAAGAATCAAGAATGCAACCAGACCTGGCCCAACTCATTTTTAAAATGATACTTGTCTCTCAGGTTAATTTAATTTCCAAAGAGAATCATTTACAAGTCAATCTGTTTCCTCCCCCCTCCATTCATTTATTCTCCCAAGTATCTATTCATCCTCTCTAGTAATCATTTAGTGCCCCTCAAAAGAGTTACCTATATATTAATACCTCCTGTCTCCCCTCTCCTCTAAAATGAGAGTATATAAACTTCTTGACCCCATTAAGATACTGGGTAATCACTCTGTGATTCTCGCCATGTGCACCGTTAAGTAAATTTAATAATTTTCTTTTATTAATCTGCTTTATTGTGAGTTGATTTTTCAGCAAACTTTCCAAGGGCAAAGAGGCAGTTTTGCCTTCACCCCACAGTACTCTAGAAGGAATGGAGACTGGCTTGGAAGGAGACAGGGGAGTATTTTGAAGGAAGAACCAGTGTGCTTTGGTGAATGATCATGGCACTCATCTGCTAGAAAACTTCCATGATCGTGGACAGCACCATTAGGAAAAAACAATTCTTAACTTTTAAGGTTGTTTTTGATACTACCTTCCATAGACTCATTCCTGGTCCTCCTCTCTGCTGTAGCCCTACTGGAAGTATTCCCCATATGCTGCCGGCTTACTCTGATGGGCTGTTTTTCCCTTTCCTTAGAATATTCATAGAATATTTTCCCTTACTTCTCCTTTCCCACCCTCTCTTCCTACTTCACCTGGCTAACGTCCACTACTCTTTTGAAGTTTCAAATTATATACCATTTCCTTCACAAACTGAAGCTCTCCCTCAACCCCAGCCTTAATTTTTTGGTTCAATAAAAGTCATGATCCCAGAGCCCCTGTTGTATGAGAACAGGTACTACAATGACATACCAGGTACCAGTACCTGGTATCCCTATTCCTACACATCAAAAGATTAGGAGGAATTATATTTTGTTCACTCCCTTCTCCCAGACTCAGAGCAGGGAATATGGATCCCAGTTAATCATTTGCCCATCGAATAAATTATAGTGCTAAAAATCTTATCAGAGACATTCACTCTAATGTTTTAGATGTTGTAATCATCTAACAAAATGGCAAAATTGGAGTTAGATACAAAGTTGCCAGAGTCCACAGCGGAGGGAGAGAAATAACCAAGAAATGCCCTGGATGTGCTTTTCGGACAGCCACAATTCAAATACTATATTCTGTGGTTTTATTTTTATACAAGGTCTGCCTGGAAATTATCCAGCCATTATTAATATAACAAGAACAATTTGCACAACACTGATGTAACCTGGCAGCCAAGGAGAGTGGACTGTGATGCACATGCATGAATAATGACGAACTCACTGTACTAGTCAGTGGGATGTTAGATGCCACTAACAGTGGAGTGAGCATGTGTGACTATGGCATTCAAAATGACTGAGCGAGTAGAGCAATGAATCTGCATCAAATTTTGCAATAAGCTTGAACATTCCCCTACAAAAACTATTTGGATGGTTCAGTAGGGTTTCTGGGATGATGCAATGAGTGCAGCGCAAATAAAAATGTGGCATAAATGCTTCAAAGATGGTCAAGAATCTGTTGAAAGTGATCCATGTTCTGGAAGACCTGCAACAAGCAGAACACCTAAGAATGTTGGACATGTATGGGCTGCAATCAACAAAGATCAGTGACTACTAACAGTGTGAGAACTAGAAGCTGATCTAGGGATTCCAAAAAAAAACTTTGTCCAAGATTTTGACACAGGAACTTGGCATGAAACGTGTCTTGGCAAGATGCATTCTGTGGCTTCTGTTACCAAAACAGAAGGAACATCATGCTGCATTTGCTAATGACTTGCTTCAAACCAATGAACTGGATTTCCTCAAAAAGATGATAACCAGAGATGAATTGTGGGTCTATGACTATGATTCAGAAATGAGGTCCCGTCATGCCAATGGAAGTCTCCTGGTTCTCCATGCCTGAAAAAGGTGCAGCAAAGTTGCAGCAAGATTAACACCACGTTAACTGTGTTTTTTGATGGGGAAGGTGTTGTCCATCACGAGTACACTCCTCCAGGCCAAACCATTAATAAGGAGTACTATCTCCATGGTCTCTGGTGGTTGAGAGATGCAATGTGGCAAAAACGGCTGCAGCTATGGGCAACTGGTGATTGGCACAATCATCAAGACAATGCGCCCACCCATGCACCACGTCTCCTGCGGTTTTTTGGTGAAACATCAAATCACCCAAGTGACTCAGCCCCCTACAGCCCAGATTTGGTGCCCTGTGACTTCTGTTTTTCTCCTAAAATTGAAATCACCTTTGAAATGCAGGAGATTTCAGACCATTGATGAGATTCAGGAAAATACAATGAGGCGGCTGATGGCAATGCCAATACAGGATTTTGCAGAGTGTTTTAAACAGTGAAAAAGAGGCTAGGAGAACTGCATGAGGTCCCAAGGTGTCTACTTTGCAGGAGACTGAGGCATCATTGTGTTATGTACAATGTTTCTTGTATCTTCTTCAATGAATGTCTCCATTTTTCATATTACATGGCTGGATACTTTCCAGACATACCTCATATATTGTAATATATTATGATATGGTGTAATGTAACACGGCACAATGGAAGTTAACATGATATAATATAAAATCAATTAACTTGACCTTTAATAAAAATCTTCTTGTATATCAAATTTTGGATAAAGGAAAAAAAGTAAGAAATTTATAATAAACTTATGAATATTATGCATTTATTGTAAACTTATAAGTGTTACAAACATTTTATTTAAAATGTTTGCAAAAAAGTAAAAACAAATTTATGACCTATTATAACCACAAGATTTTGCATATTTTATTTAAAAAATTTAATTTGTGTCCTGCGGTCAGTATACATTTAAATCAAATTCAGACATTGAGAATAATTTTATTCATTTACCTATAAATAGTTTCAATGCATACAAAATGGTAATCATGTAACCAACACTAATGTTTTTAACTATTTGGGATCCTGTTTACAATGTTAGGAAAATGGACTATGCATTTTGAGAGGCCTTTGAACCACAAAGATTGAAATCAAAGTATCTTTGAAATCAAAGAATCTCAGTTATAAGAATGAATGAACTCTAATACATGGGCTGATGTTTGGATTTACATTGCAGAAATATGAAGAATAATTAATATGCAGTTTCACACAAAGGAATTAAAATCTGTAATGTCTAATACTCTCATGCATTTCCTCACAAAGTAAATTGCTTCAAACCTCATGATTAAAATATATTTAGAATGTCTTGATAGTAAAAATTAATTTTCTGCTAAAATTTGGGATTTAAAATTTGTATTGCAATTTTATTATATTCACACAATTATTCAGAAATCACAATGGCATTGACATTAATCTAACACATTGTGGTGCAACTTTTTTTAACTGATCAAATAAATTCATATATAAATTTCAAAGTTGTTGAATAATACACAGTGGTGAAATCATGAGTGTGGTGATATACAAATTCTCAGACTTCATATACAGTTCTTTGTTTATTATGTTTACACCTGTAAGCATAAATGAATGATGTATCTGTGCACGTGACTGATCTAATTAGCTCTCACTTTGACATGTGTTATTTATTTAATGAAAGGAAACTCTTTAGGCCTCTGTAAAATTTCTTTTTGGGGGGCTATGTTTTTGAAATTATAGTTAAATAATAAAGCATTTTTACTTCAAAATATGCAATGGTCCATACCGACCAATTCCCCTTAAGTATTTGCCAGAGAAGTAATTTATTTTAATATTTTGATCAGATAAAAGTGTATAGATTATAGCAATATTTGTACAATTTTTATTTTGTTTGTATTATGTTTTATGTGATGCTGCCATCTTGTGGCCACATGGTCAATTTTTAAAATTACATTCCTGGCCCGTATATCAGAATGACTCTCATAATGCATTTCATAACATATCTTCCAAAATCATGGATCATTTTTGCCCTTAGAAGTACTGTTCTGTGAACTGTCTATCAGCGAAAAAGCCCCTATCATTCTTTATGGCATCTGAAAGTTTTAGGTAGTTAACCTGAGAACTTTGTCACTTCATCTGATAATGTATTCTATATGGATTCACATTAACATCTGCCTTAGAAAAAGAAGAAATCACTTTTAAATACTGTCTTCACACAAATGTATGTTGTGACGTTTATCCTATCATGGGCCTGCATAAAATAAAATCATTTATATTAAAAAGTTAAAAAATTCACATTCTTAGAATGGACAAAAAAATGTAAAGATAAAATTATACCTAGAGCTAAAGAAAGATATGTAGTATTTCTCATTATTACATGCTGTAGGTTACAGAGTCACTAAAATATTTGGTTAAATTTTATAATTGCTTAGGAGCTGTAGTTAAGAAGAGTTCAATCTTTTCTCCCCCCTTAGATTAGGCCTTTCCATATATGTTAAAATTTTCTCATTTTTCTTAATATTAAAAGTCAAGATGTTATATACAGAGCATTGTTAGGGTACATAAAACATTCCTCCATCACTTTATCCCCTGATAGGGCAGAGAGTGGATGGGAACTGTCCTAAGGTGTCTGATACTGCTACAGCATAAGATTTTGTCTGAGTAGCTTTGAATTCTGGCTATCCATGACTAACTTTCAATCTGTATGGTTGTTTACTAGCATCATGCTTCATTCATCTCTTAGAGCTTCACATCCTTCTCCTACAGGGTAGGAGAACTTCATGGAGAACAGCTTCAACTTCAGAGCAGACTTCTTAGCCTTCTGGCTCTTTCTAACTGATGGGATTTTTTAGATGCAGCAAGAATGGTTTTATCACATTGTTCAAAATATTTAAAAAGCTTTCTGCTCTTAGCTCAGTCAAATATGCCTCTTCAACTCAACAATACAAATTTCAGAAGACAGCATATAACATAGTTATCATGAGCAGAACTGTCATAGATAATACTTTCTACGATAGGAATTGGTACAGTCAGTTACCAGTAGATTTTTGAGAGCTAATGAGAGGAATTAGAAATAAATTACTAAATGTAGATCTAGTTACAGATATACATATATGTGCACATGCATGTAATCATGACTCACTATGAAGCAAATATTTTTTTCCTGAAAAACAAGTAAGCACATACTTTAAAATAGTAACGTGGACTATTAACACGTGGACTATTAACTATTAACGTGGAAATAGTAACATATGTTTAATATGAACATATTAAAAAGTCAGTGTAACTTACTGACAAGTAAAAGGATATGCTGCGTTTGATTTAAAAAAAAAAACAGTACACAGATGAGTTTATAAGGCTGTGTTTAGGCTTTAATTCTTCATAAATTGAATTACGTGAATCTTTCATATTAAACTGAAATTTGTTCTGAAAGCATTTGTTCGACTCCAAGTTCAACCTGAGGAAAAACGGGTAACGTATGAAAAGTTTACTCCATCCCTGATCATGAAAGCATGTGTGCAGACGTGTGGGACACACACTCCCACTTTTGTCATCCTCCTGCTCTGGACAAGGAGCAAGGTCATCTTCCCCAATTGTCTCATGCTATATAAGACCAGGTAGCTACCAACGGTTTGTGGGTTATGATTAGATGGCTTGTCACATTTCTGGTCTAAAACATCTAACTCCAGCACAGGGACCGCTCAGCTGTCTCCTTTGCTGCCGTTGATCCAGGTTGCCAGAAATTCTAGAGGCTGCAACTACAGCATGTTGGAATCTCAATTTGGTTGAATCGTTGCCTGGAGGCAGAGAGATCTGAACCCATGATGTGTTGCCTGAACCAAAGAGGACTTTGAATCAACCCAAACCAGATCTTGTTTTGATTAAGCCACTAAGATTTGGGGTCTATTTTCTTATTATAACATAATGTAGACTGCGATGACTAGTACGAGAGGCTGAACATTTCATGTGCTGGTGCCCATGCTGATCACTCATTTTCTGAATTTTTGTTTACACAATTTGGCACCACATTACATTTAAATACCCTGATTCTGTTCTCTCTCTACCAAGAATTTAGCACAAAATATGATTTATTAAGGCCTTCCTACTCAGTAGCTGTGTGATTTTCTCATTAACCACAGGTGCCAATTGGGAGCATCAGAAAAGAAGGGAAAATGGACTTTGTAAGAATCGAGAAACATACACAAAAAGGGTTGTGGAACCTGTGGCCTCAAGGCCACATGTGGCTGTCCAGACCCCAAGTGTGGCCCCTCAATCACATCCAAACTTCACAGAAATTAAAGGGATTTGTTTTGTAAAATTTGGACTCAGTCAAAAGGCCACACTCAAGGATCTAGAAGGCCATATGTGGCCCCACGGCCCCAGGTTCCCCACCGGCTAGATAGTAAGAATGACCATAGCAAAAAAGAAGCTGAAGCCATAGGCTGCCCTCTTTTTCCTCAGAATACTTTGGATTTTCCCAGTGCCTGAAGTCAGAAGCTTTGGTCCTATGATTACTTTTAATGATTCTTTTTCTCTTTTGGCGGGTCTTAGTAGCTTGTGAAAGAGCTTTGCCTACCCAGCAAGAGTGGTAGGTTTATTTTAGTCTTGTCTACACTCCTAGGAGTTCGTGAAACCTACTATGGCCTAGCCATGAACTTTTAAAATAACAGAGCCATTACAAGCTCTTACATTTAATGTCCTATTGAATTTTGGAGCCCTATTGGGCATTTAGGTTTGGTTGAGTATAGACTTACTGATATCAGACTGGCTGATATTAGTATAGTAGGAGGGTATGAAGATGGTGCTGCTCAATAGTGATATTAAATTGGGACGTTACTTAGCCTTGAAGAGCATGTTTCCTCCCCTGTAAACTTGCAGTCTGATGTGCTTTGCTGGCATAATGGCCATGACTAACTTAGGTCATTCAACTTCAGGGGATCCCTTTCACACCCTGGGTTCTGTGTTAATAGTACCCCAATACCCAACTCATATAAATCACATGGTGAATAGTGCACTGTGGAATTGTGCTGTAAATGCCAGGCACAGAAGGTATTTGATCTTGATATATGTAAATTTCTTCATGGTTCCATAGGCTTTTATTTGAGGGGGTGGTTGGCTATTGCCATTTCATCATTTGGAAGAAGTGAGATTTTAACTGAGATATATCTGATATGTGCTATGCCATTAAAAGAGTTGGCTCAAGTTTTCTGCCTACAAGTGTCAATTGGGAATTTTCTCTTATTGTATTCCAATCTTTTTCAAGTTAATCATGATAATAGCTAACACTTACACAACACTTAATGTGCACCAGGTGCTGTTTTAAGATATTTATGTATAATAATTCAAGAGTTATGTAGTGCTATTATTTCTGCTTCTTAGATTGAGAAAGGAACAAAGAGAGTAATTACTTTTTCTAGAATGACAGAGCACATGAGGGTTTGAGCTGCCATTTGAATTTAAGCAGTCTGACTCCAGCATGATTTTCTCTACATATAGAGGTTACCCTGGTTCTGGTCCTGGCTAATTCCATTCCTCTTCCCAATCCTTTTGCTGATATAAATTAGTGTTGAAAATTTGCCTATAAGGAATTAAGTTAATGGATGGGTTTCTCTAAAATTACTAATAAACTAGTTATTCCATCCATACTGACATGATACATTAATATGACTAAGGAATATGAATAATTGATACATGACAAACACATACCTTGTGATAAAAATTAATAATTAGAAATTTAAAACATACAAGAAAAGGATATAATCTCAGGTTCTTACATTTATTTTTGTTTCTGTAATTGCTTAAATGTTTTTCATAAAAAATATATTCACTCCCTTGGTTTATATCTGCTTCTAAAATCTAGTCTATTCTTATGACAATCTCCTTCCAATTTGATCTTTGAACTCTTTAATAATGGAATACCTTGGCTTAGAGAGTTTGCTATTAGGACCTGTAAGAGAGCTATTGTGAAAAATGTAAAGACAGTGTGAAAGGAATCACTTGCCTACTTATACCCTAGGGGGGAAAAACAACAACAAAAAAACCAAAACTGGAAATGTTCACAGTGGGCCATCCTACTGGAACCTGAAGAGTCAGAATTCACCTCCATCTCGGAGATGGCATGCTTGAGGTGTGCTCTGTTTTGGCCAAAGAAGGCTTGAGGAGGAGAGTGAAGGGAGAAGCCTGATCTCTGCACAGCATTTGGCTTCTTGAGCTCTAGAGGAGCCCTTTGGGAGAAAGAGGCCACTGTTAGAAGGTGAAGAAGCCATTTCCTGAAAGAGTTTCTAAGAGTTCTGGCACACAGAATAATGTTTAACCTAATGTCTGGGCACCCCATGGCTCAGTTATCACATAACATTAATCATCCCCCTGGCAATGCCAAGTCTTTGCAAATTTCAGGTATTACACAAGCCAGGCTGAATTAAAAATTCATGAAACAGACCCTGATACATGCCTTGGCCTAGCCCTAGGGATTGTTGGTTGCTAGGCAGTCAGTTGATGTAATATCTTTGCATTTACTCTCCAGACTTGCATAATCTTTGCTCTTTAGTGTTCATCACACAACACTGGTTCTGCTTCCCCATGTCTGCTCTCCACACATACATATTTTCCACAACCTCCTTCTCACCAATTTCAACTGCACAGTCCAGTAAGGAGAAGGAGGAAGATGGGAAATGAACCAAATCAGGGAGAAAAGTCAGGCTATGCAGTCAGGAACAATGTTAGACATGGGTATGGGTAGTTCATCACCAAGTCAGCAGGTCACCAAAACCATCCACAAAGGAAAACTCTAAAGATATCTATCCAGAGCCAAGCTCAAAAACACAATATTTACAGATAAGTGAATTATAATTACTACAGGAAAAATATAGGGAAAATAAGATTAAATGACTACATACTGTCAAGATATGGAGCAAAATAAATTAATATAACTTAATAAGGTTGACTCCATCAATGAATCTTAATGAACAGAGTAGTGTTTTTCTTTCTTTTGTTTTTTAATCCAAGCCTACTCCCCCCGACTTTGAGTATGTTACATTTTGATTGAGGAAGCAGATGTGTATGAAAGAACCCTGAGCTGAAAATCAGGAGACCTGGGTTCCAGTTCTGCCATTAAATATGTATGGGTTCTTAGTCTTGCCAGTGGAGAATTTTTTTCAATCTACATTTTCTTATTTGCAAAATGAAATAACTTTATTGAAAGTATTAATTTAAGTCTCAATTCAACACTCCTCAGACCTAACTTGCATCAGAATTGGCAGGGAAGATATTTTATTTTATTTTGTAGATACTGGAAATTGACCAAAGAAATTTTAAGTCCATAAATCTTACAGAGAGTCTAGGAATTTATATTTTTATTATATTGGTCATGATAAATTTAATTTCTTAATCAGGTTTAAGAATCCTAAAAAGGATCATTTATAAAACATATTAATTCTTCATCTATGAACTAGAATTTACTGTAAAATGCTCAAAGAAGAGGAACTACTATGAATATTTCCTAAATATTAGTATCCATTCTACAGTTGATTAGACCCAGGATAAGAAAGTCCTAACTTATATCTTTGATCTTGCTGAAGAAGAAAATGTAGGAAAGTTATCAAATTATGTTGCTTAATGCATAAAGAAAAAAATAAAAGGAGAAGCATATAATACACTTGCATACAAATAAGAATCATAGGTCCTAAAATGTAGAACTACTAAGAGAGGAGAAGCTCCAAAATACTTTGAGAATTTGAGAAATTCTGCCAACATTTTTTTCCTATTTTTTAAAAACTTCTAGGCCTTATCAATGTCTATCATATGAATTACCCCATTAATGGGAAAAAGCAAACAATCAAATACTGTATTTTCTATTTGTAGATGATAGTGTTTAAGAGACAATTAAAACTAGAATTTTTCAAATTCTATTTGTCATCATGTTTGAAATGGCAAAACAAATATTGATACAAAAAATTGAAATGCAATATAGATGCATATACATTGTATGCTAGGAAATGTACAAGGCACTGGGAATTCATATATTGATATGGTTCCATTGCTAACCTTAAAGATTTTGCATTCAAGTGAGAGGTGAGAGTAGTAATGTTCACATATGTGTAAAGTTTGGAAGCACAGAGTTCTAATTCTGTGCATTCCCAGAAACTGCCCAGGAATGGACTAAGTTTCCTGGGGAAGAGACACCTGGACTGAATCTGAGAGGGTAAATAAGAGTTTGCTGTATGAAAACTAGTGTAAAGGCTTAGGGATAATAGAATCAGAAAAGGTAATCTTGGAGAGGCAGGGAGACGAAGACGTGATGTATACAGGAAATCATAAACTATGGGGTTCACTTAGTATGAGAGTTTATAATTAAGAAGCATTTTCCCACATTGCAGTAGTCTTGTAGTCTGTATGAAATGATTAGCAAACATGCATGCTGCACACAGTGCTGGGAGCTTGTCATGTGTCATCCTTCATGTTTCGGGTGGAATAAGCTGTCTTCGTAATATTGCTCTCAGTCCAGTGTGAGGAGGGGAAATGACTCACCTAAAGATTTTAAAAATAAATAGGTGCCTAGTTTCCTTAAAATTTCTCTTTTCTTAAGTAATTTTAATGTTTTATCTTCTATCTCTACTGGTAACAATAATCAATATTACAATTGGCCACTGTCATTCCCTGATTTTCGCTGTTGCCTCGATGTTTTGAGAAGCTTGGGCAAAGCATTTTGAAAGACAGATCTGATTTCACAAACTCTTTAAATCTTTAGTAAATTTGCAAGGGGCCATTAGAGTATTATGTGTGAACTGTCAGGGTTGGCTGCATTTCAAGGTTCTGATATCAGGTCTATTATCAATCAAGGTTGGCTCTCGGCAGGAAGAGAAGCTAAGAAAGGACCCTGACAATCGGAGGACATGGTAACCTGGAATTCACCTCTGTCTTTGCACAAGTGGCATTGTTCTTACACAAAGAATACTGTCATCCTAGTAGCAATAAATTTTCTCCTCTTCTTTTTGTTTGTTTTTGCATTTTTGTTTGGCAAGGAACACATGATCTAGAGAAAATACAGTTGAAGCCTCAGTATCACATTTAATTCCTTAGTAGTCAGGGCTATAATTGATTAAGAATGCATATTTTGCAATTCATGGATCAGAAAAATTCCCCAAACTGATTAAAGTGGATGATTTTTTTCCATGTTCAGGTGATGTAAAATGCAGGTCCAAAGAAGTAGAGTGTGATCCCTCAATATCTGCTCCTGGTCTACCACCATCAACATCCACCAAGAGGCTATTGAGATGTAAGCTGAGAAGTGTGTCCCATTGTTCTTGGATTCTACCTTCTTTCTCACTGAGATACACTGTAAGAGATAGGACTGAAGAAGGCCTAAAGATTGTCTTTATTTCTTTTCCTTGGGTTTTCTGATTTTTCTGCTTTGGGTAATACTCTGGACCCATAAATGTCACTAAGCCAAAGGCAAGAGCTGCCACCAGTCAAAATAAGGTAAAATCACAGGTGAAAATAAAATTCAAATACCACAAAATCTCTTAATACCAAAATCTCTAGCAAAGAAAAAACAAGTGCCTTCTAACTTATAAGTCCCAGTCCCATGACTCAATGTTGTGATAAAAATGATAAAATGGAAAATGTGGTTTTATTCATAGTTCAGTAGGGGATAATTCTGTTTTTCATTTCATATAGGTCTTTTCCAGTCTATATTGACAGAGATATTTGGAATTTTTATGGTGACTCTTTGCTCCTCCTCATTGTCTGACCTTAGCTCCAAGACCTGAGGAGACAGGTGAGGTAGGTTCTACCATGGTACCTAAGGTCACTTGAACTTCAGAAACTAAATGAACTCCAGAGACAGGTCATTAAATTTGGCAGTCTGGGAAGTTGGGTTGTTGGGTCGTTAGCCCCAGTGCTCAAACATGTCGTGGGGCTTTTTCACGCTGCATACATTTCTTTCTCCCCCCGACCCTGTGCCCCTTCTCTAAGACTTGCCATCTCCTTGGACTCACTTGAGGGGGGTGATACAGTGACGAAATATAAACAAACCCTCTGGGATGTCAGAGTGAAAAGAGTGAGACCCAGAGTCCTATTGCCAAGTTCAGAGCCTTTTCCAATCACCTGGTGCTATGATCACTGAGATATAATCAATAAGTACTTTATTTTTAAAAATTGGAAGAGATGTCAGAAAGTTGTAAAAACAATTTTGTCATACTCGGGCAAAATTTCCAAGCAGATTAGTAAACAAATTATTTCTAAGTATTGGGATACTTATTAAGAAAAGGGTGATCTCTAGGAGCTGATAAGAGTTCCCTAAGCATAATTTGATTTATTTCCTGTATTAAATAACCAAGCAGGTAGATGAGGTGAATGTTAAGAACATTAATGTACCTCACATTTTAAAATTTTCTCTCTATAGAGTAGTGAACACTGGAAAAATTTAAGCTGGGTGGTGATCCCAATCAGAAAATTTGCATCTAAAGGAAAGATTCTTGTAATTCCTAAGAGCGTCATTTATTTTTGTCTTAGTTGTCTGTTCTTGATTAGATATATGCATGGTCAAGTGTTAAATTAATTATGAATAGTAAAGTCAAGAAGATGGAACGGGAGTATAAATAGAAGCATTTTACCCAGGGTAGGAAAGGAAATAAGTTACATTTATAAGAGTAGTTTTCTGTCAGCTCGATTACTTGAGCTATGAATACAGTAGTACATATAGAATGAGACATTTTTACAGTTATTAATATATAATTGAATCTAAGCAGAGGACTTACAAAACAATGACACTGAGACATAAACAACATTTAGGATTTTATTATGTGTCTATGTTTCTGAACGATTTTGAGTTGGAATTTGAATCACCAGTGGCATTTTATGTTGCTCTGTTTGGGTCCCAACTAACTTCTATGATATTGACTTGCAACAGCCATAATTAGTGACAGGCAGTGCTGGCTTCTGGGTCACAACATTGATTCTGTTTCTAGATACTTGGGATGTAGCTTTACATTTTAAAAAGACAAACACTTTATAAAATTAAATTTATTTTTAATTGACACATAAAAAGTTATGTATATTAATTTTGTACAACATGGTTTGAAATCTGTATACACTGTAGAATGGCTAAATCTAACATATATGCATTATTTCATATATTTATCATTTTTTGTGGTGAGAACAGTTCCAATCCATACTCCTAGCAATTTTCAAGAATATAATACATTGTTATTAACTCTAGTCACCATGGTATACAATAGGTCACTTGAATTTATTCCTTCTAACTGAAATTTTGTATCCTTTAATCAATACCATCCCTGCCTCAGTCCCTGGTAATTACCATTCTACTTTCTGCTTCTGTGAGTTCGACTTTTATAGATTCCTTTAAGTCAAACACATAGAAACAGAGGATAGAATGGTGTTTATCAGGGGTAGGGAAGGAGGTGAAAAGGAAGAGAAGTAGATCAAAGGGTATGAACCCTCAGTAATACAGGATGAAGAATTCTAGAGATCTAGTGCACACCATGAGGACCACAGTTGATAATATTGTATTGTATGCTGGAATTTGCTAAAAAGGTAAATTTTAGGTGCTCTTACCACATTCTCTCTCTTTTACACACACCCAGGTAATTATAAAAGGTTATGGATAGGTTAATTTGTTTGACTGTAGTAATTATTTCATTATTTATATGTATATCAAATCATTTTGTTGTACATTTTAACTATATATAAAAAAGGAAGTATACTTTTGACTGATATATGGGATCAAAATCATATAGTCATTAAGTGAATGATCTTAAGAATGAAAGTATTTAAAACTAATTTCAAAAGCTACTCAGTTGAAATGTATTACTTTCTATACCTTTCATTAAGACATGTTTATTATAGTTTTTAACCTTGTCAAACTTATTCTTTGATTCTGACTGTGACTTACCATTTCTTCTGCAGTGACATATCCATTTATTCTCTTATTAAAGCAATAAATTATTAAAATCGGTTCCTTGTTACAATTTTATTTCCTCATTTTGTCATTAGGGTTAAACTGAACTTTTATCTCCAGTTCATAACAAAAGTGTATTTATTTCCTTTCTCTTTGGGGCCTAAGTGATTTTGTTTATTTCTTGATTTATTTGCAATGTGTGCATTCCCATTTGCTGGAAATACAAAATGAAAATTTTAAAGTGATTTGTTTAAAAATACATTTTTGTCTTATGTGTTTGCGCCAAACTGCATGTTTCTCTTTTCTGAATCTTTCTGCTTGCTCTCTGATCTATCTAGATATAAGCTCTTATAAGGCAAGCTTCAGTAGAATAACTTTTTCCCCAATACATTCTAATTTGGTTATCCTACAGCATTTTGTATGCTATTATTATTTCTTATGTTTTTTATTTATTAAATAAATTAGATAGTGAGCTAATTGAGGGGAAACTTTTAAAAACAAAATTTTGCTTTGCACAGTCCTTTGAATTTTGTTTTATACAAAGAGGGGGATTAATTTAGCCATATTAAGCAAATCATTTTATGATTAACAGTTTATATCCAAGCATCTCTTAAAAGCCCAAGAATTTATGTGGTGATTAATAAATTCTATTATTGATAGAAATAAAACTGGTTATGACAGAGAACTGTAACATACCAAGAATGAAAATTGATGAAAAAAAGTACTAAAATAAGTTCACTAAGAATCAGTTTAGATAATTCAGACAAATGTAAAATTGTTTTCCCTTCATATCCCATGATCAGATTTTATTCACATATTTAATTTTTTAAATATTTTTTGTCCTTTACATTATTGCTCAAACTTGATTTTACCTTGAAAATAGGCATATGTTGGAGGACTGATATTAATCCAATTAGGGACAATTCTTTATGAGATAATATATACTGGTAGAGAAGGTTTATAGAGCTAAAATTTATAATATCTTTATTTAAATCCTGGCTTGACTGAAAAATACACCTCTATAATTGCTAAGAATATATTAAATAAACATTTAGTGAAACCACAAAACCCTGTTTCAATTTTTGCCCCGTTGTATTTTTTTTCCCCTTCCTTTTGTCAAGACTAATGTTTACCAGGATAAATCTTGTATTTCCTGTAGAACAGCAGATAACCTGTAACCTCTCTGGATGTGAAGTTCTATGATAAGACAATTGGATATTGTGCCTTCTGTCTGCATCCCTGCCTGCCCTTTCCAGGGCCTGTTCATACTGACTTCTTGGGACATGTTCACTACTCAGTTGACTCCAAAAATAACACACGCTGCCTGTGCATGAGGTGCGTGGCTTTACTTTTTTCAAGAGGCCTGTATTTCCATGGAAACCAGACAGGCAGAAAAGAAAGGATAAGTGCATGAAATCTCTATGCTCTTAGAAACAAAGCTGAATGCAGACCAAGTGCCTCATCTGAATTCAGCCTGTGAAAATCAGGAAACACTCTGACCCCAGACTGCTGAAGGGAGACATGCTCCCTGCTGGCTTCAGTCCATGAGAAACACATTCTTCTTCGCACTGGATATATTTTAAAGGCTAACAAGTTGGGATTTGAAATCCAAGATCCTAGACTGATTCTCTTCTGCCACTCTTTGGTGATCTGCTGCTCCCATTTCCATTCTGTAAAATCACAAAACGTTTCTGTATTGTTTATCATTTCAAACAAATGTTGAAGGTTATTTTAATCTTAAATCTTAACGAAAAGTGCTTTGTAATCCTCCTGAAATATTTTATTAAACAAAAGGATCCTTGCTCATGGTAGCTTAATCAAACAGCAGATATTTGTCAAATGTAGGGCTTATTATAAGCAGGTAGGAATGTCATCTATTCAGAAACCAAACAACCACAGTTTCAAGGCAAGAAAACTGTGCGTATCTAAATGCTCAGAACTTCCTAGAGGAGTATGCAATTTCAATTTAATTGATGTGAAAAATACTATTAGAACTATATGTATAATCTATTGTGAAATGTTAAGTCGGTTCTATTTGCTTGTAAAAAAAAATAATCCAACCGGTTCTTACTAAGATAGAAAAGAAAAATCTATCTACTATGCTTGTGCTAAATATTCAGTACTCTTCTTCCCAGTTGCACCTTGAGTTCCACATTCCAGCATTTTAGTCACTTCACCCCTTTGTTAAGAGGACTATCGCATGCCTAATCTGTGTAGTCTGGGTTCCAGAAAAGTGAATACAAATGTGATGTGGGGGTCATCTAGTGTAGGTTTATCTCTTTACCCATATCTTATCTTATAGTCAAAAGAGTAGTCAAAACTCAATTAAATGTATTAAACTCTGCATGTGCAAGAATGAACTGTTAGTTTTTGGTGTGGAACAAGGTATGGGTGTATCAGGGCTATTTTTCTACCATGGAATTTAGATAGGATAGCCATCAGGTAACTAACTATGTTTATTATCTGACATAAAGAAACCCACTGGAAGAAAATAAAAAGTCAAAGAACACATGTGGCCCAAAGAACAATAGTTAATATGAGTAGAACATGCTATATTCCACTCAAGTTGGACTTTCTCACAATTCTCTTGGAAAATCACATCATTTAAATACTTGTGGTTTTGAAAGTTCTTACTTGTTATGTTATTATTTTGCCTGGATTCAAGATTTCCCCTTTATGAGCTGCTCAGTTTTGTCTTCGTTACTTAGATTTTTATAGGCCTCTGTGATCTCCTTATAAACTGTGCAAAAATAGCACAACTACCTGAAGGCATAGAGTGGAGATAGATTACTATTCTTTATGTGGTTTATGCAAAAAGAACTTGCAACATTTTTGGAAATACAGCATGATTCAGTGTATTAGTTCTGCAGAAAATCATAATCAATTTGATCTATCTATCTACAAAGATATATATTGCAAGGTATTGGCTCACATGATTATAGAATTGGGAAGGCCCATGGTCTGCTCTGCAAGCTGGAGACCCAGGAAAGCTGATAGTGTAGTTCAAAGGTCTGTGAGGACAGCCAGTGGTCTAGCTTGCTTCTGAAGGCCTGAGAACCAGGCGCACAGAGGGAAGAGATGAATGTCCCAAACCAGACAGACAGTTCAACCTTCTTCCACCTTTTTGTTTTATTCAAGGTCTCAGCAGGTTGGTTGATGCCACGCTGGGGGGAGGGAAGGAATTTGCTTACATTCAGTCCACCAATTCAAATGCCAATCTCTTCCAGAAACACTCTCAGAGACACAACCAGAAAAAATGTTATACCAGCTATCTGGGCTTTCCTTAGCCCAGCTCAGTATACATAAAAAATTAACCACCTCAAATAAATATTCCAGTACTCCTACCTTGAATTCTGGCAAGATTAGTGGAAAGGTAACTGCATGTAAATGCATTTATCCATTATTTAGTCTTTCATTCACACATTCATGCATTTTTGGAAATTAGAATTATTTTACTACAAATATTTACAATTTATTTAAAACAATGACATGTGTTTTAAGGAATTGCTTTTTTATCTTTTTTGCATAAATGGAGACAGACAAGAGTCTCATAAAACACAGCTAGCATCACTAAATTATTAAGAGCTTTCTTGAACAAGTGGGCTAATCACTTCATATTATTCATACTATTTAAATTAAAAGTTTAAAATGTGTTTTAAATCACAAAAATGTTGTTTATTTTGTTAAACTAGGCTTGAATAATATGAAACAAAGTTAGAGAGTAGCAAGCACGCAGTAACATGCCTTGAAAAAATGTTATTTAATTTTTAATTACTTGGAAGAGATATTTTATAATCTTCTTTCTCACTTCCATTGCATTTTCGTTTGATTTCAGTGTATGTGCAATGATTTCTTACAGCAGTAGTCATCAGTTTTTATATATTATCATCATCACCATCACCATCATCATAAACATATATTTTGCATCAAATCTTTTCCTGGAAACACACAGTGATCTGAAGAAGGAAATCTAGGCCAAAAAGAAAAGTAATTCTCACAAATATATTAAGACTTTGCTTGAAAATTTGCTTGCTGATGGAGAAAAAAAAAGACAAATTTAATTTTAGTTAATATATTACAAAATAGTAGAGTATTTGCTCTTCTAGGCAGTGACAAAACTCAAAATTAATTATAAATGGAGCCAGGATTTTTTAAAGCATGCTCTAATTTTATCAACACACACGCAACTATGGCAGCTTCCCAGAGCATGAAAGTCTACGTTATGTTTTTAGATTGGTTAAGAATAGTATGTGAAAATCAATTCTGTTTCTACTTACCTTCAAACAAATTTTTAAAAGGAATCCTTCTGTGTCATTAAGGCTGTGATATTATTGATTCAAAGTTTTTCTTACAACCATCTGTTCCTTATTGACAAGAGTGATAAAAGTATCATAAACAGAATTTGGCTGGATCCTTACATAATTGCTTCTATAATCTAAAACCATAAACATATGCCCCAAGACTAAAACATACCAACAGAATGTTCTAAAATGGCTTTAAATATTTAATATTATATTATAAAGAAAAATATCAAATATACATGAAACAAATTTTCTAAAATCTTGACAATTTTATTTTACAAGTAAAGAATGTCAGTGGTTGCTTTAAGGTCATGACGTAATACTTGAACTGGTGAATTCTAATGACTCTATTTTTAGCACATACTAAGTACTGTAAGTGAATTCAGCCTTTAAATAATACACTTTTCCTCTAAATGAGGGCTGTGTATAATAGGCACTGGGGTTGATATTCAAAGTCCAAGTTTTAAGACACCGTCTTGCCTTTATGATATGAAGTCAGTCCCTGAAGCTCATATCACCATAGTTTCATTGCCTGCTAAAGTAAAATATACACATCTCTTGAGAGAATATATGTATCTTGTTTAATAATAATATGGTTATCCTATATACTATAATTATAATTGTATGTAACACATTAATATATGAGAATACATACTTCTTTTTAAATTTCTTCAAATAATTTTTTTTAAAATTTCTTTGCAAACTTTTTAAAAAACCTCTACTGTTCTCCAGTTGCCCATCAGAATTCTTCTAATCTTGCTTGCTCTCATAAATATGATTTATGTGTCTCATTCATTTCCTGAACTTTCTTATGTTATATATGCATTGCTCATTTTTAGCACCTTCTGACACAAGAAATCCTTTTTTTATACTTAAAGCTCCATTCCCTTAGATGAAACTTTTGTAGAATCAGAAGAGATAATGAGCACAGATTGGCAGTGTGCTTTGGGAATAATTTATTTTTCATGAGGTGTCAACATGGTGAAGATTCTTGTTGAACTAATACTGTTAAATGTAACTAAGAAATACTTGATTGTCTGATTTTAAATCATGTATGTTAATTCTGTATGGAGACACAGGAAAATGCATTTTTCTACTCTTTTTCAGATAGAAATACTTTCTCTTTTTATGTTTATTGCTAATGGAAGAACTCAGTTTTTCAGTAGATGTCACTATAAGGCTGTTGTACTGTCATTTTATGCTCTTATATTCATACTAAGAAAGTTGAAATAGATATTTTAATTGCCTTAATGTTAAAAATTCCAAAGATATCTCAATGTTCAACTTTAAAGATATAAAAGAGAAATAGATTGGCTTTTAAATAAATAATTATATTAAGATAATAAAATACATAAAATTCATACATTTTTCACTGTGATATATTTTTAGATGGCATGAAACAAGTATTAAAATATGGCAATTCCCAATTAAATGATCATATAAACTCTAGCTCAATAGAGTTTGACAAATGATTAAAAGCAAATGTAATGGCTTCTCTGTTATGATCTCTGTGACAGTTTGTTATTGAAGAAAATTCTGTTTATGCAGTTGTTATTTCTAGACTCTCTCATAAGATAGAAGCATGCTTGATATATTGCAATTTTTGTTTAAGAACAATAATTTATAGAAACAGCAAGTTCACACTGTGGTTCTTTTTCTTTAGAATCTAATTTCTATATTGCTACCTCCACTTAAACTTCCCTTGTTTCTATAATCACCACTACCTTAGGTTTCATAAAGCTCTCAATCAAAAAGTATCTCATGAGGTCCCAATCGTCTCATATTTAGTAATATGAAACACATGTCCACTTGTTGGAATGTTCATTGCAATTGTCCTTGGAATACTCTCCCAGACAAATTTTCTCAATTCTTGAGTTCTTCTCTTATTATTAATATATTTTTTTAAGAATCTGTCTCTTCCACCGGGTTCCTGTAGTATGAATTCATACTGAAATGATTTACATTGTCTATTAATAATGACTAAAATAGCTTGTGTTTAATTAAGTGCTGCCTCCTTTCCATATTGTTCAGATATTCTTAACACTGCCGTGCATTAGTCTTGGTAGGCTAACTGCTCTACTATCTCCATAACACAACACACTATGTATTAACTTTTTAAGCTCAATTGCACCAAGCCCAAAGCAGACATTCCTCATCTGGTATCTCTTCTGGTAGCTAGGCCCCAGAATTCAAGGCTCTTTGTAACCTAACACAGCCACTCTTAGCATTTGGCCCCAAATTCTCCAGTGTTGGGGAAGAGGGAATGGAGGCTGGGTGGGCCAGGTATCGAACCCCCCTGACCATCTCACTCTCCATATCCCCCCACAATTCATTGGCCAGCAAATTTCAAATATCTCCAAGTGAGGCAAGGGGGCTGGGGAATATGGTAAAAATTATGTTTTTTCTCTTTATGATTTATACAACTTTATGTTATAAAACACATAGATATATAAATATAACACTAAGCTTTTGTCCTATCAAAATTTTGTGCAAAATTATAGATTTTGATGATATTTTTCTGGGCTTATATTACCATCTGTAAGGTTTTGAAATTTAAATGATAGTTCAATAGCCAAAAGAATGATAGAAAATAATGGAAATTATCAAAACACAATGTTCCAGAAAATTTAGCATTAAATACATTATTGTAAATGACTCTTATCTATTAATATTCTCTCCAAAATATACACTGAATTTATAGTGAAATAAATTCCTCCAGTGGGCTGAATAATATGTTTGTGGTTAGGAAGAGAATAATATGGTGGCAATTATGCAGCCTATTATAATAATTATGCTGATCTTTCTGGGTGCACAATATTGTCAGCTATTACTTCTTCTTATGCAATACTTTCCTAAGTCATCCAGCTTCCCCTTGATCATACAGAGGACAATTTTGCTTCCCATTTACCTCTCCTACAGTCTTATACACCTTTGTGTTTGTACTATTGTTAGAATATGTACCAGAATTTGGCTGTGATATTATATTTTGTTAAGAAGTAGTTTAAATTATTTATGTGTGTGCATGTGTATAAAAAGTAACTAACCAAAGTTAGTTTCTCGGATTAGAAAGCGACAGAATGCATTATTATTGTTTTTATCTCCTATTGTATATGTGACAAAGAAAGGTCAAAAAAAGTCAATAATCACGTTAGAACATCGGTTAATGCATTTTATGTGCCAGGAGATAAATTGTTAAAAGCTGTTACATTTTTTTCTCCTAGTTCAGAAACGCGTAACAATTTATAAACTACCATCTTTATGATGAGACGTGAAATGAAGTGTTTGCTCTGTCTAGCTTTTACCTGGTTTTAGCTTAAGTGTACATTATTATATCACTTATGTTGAAGAGAAGATACTTTCTGTAACTGTTCTATCTTGGATAGTCTCCAAAGAAGGTGTGCAAATACTTTACAAGATTGTTTCAGGAGGTAAAATACAAATGAAAGGGAAAACGAAGGGCATGCAGGCAAGTTTCTCTCTCTGGGGTGAGACTTCCCTCTCTCCCTGATTCTGGTCTGCCCCAGTCCTGGCAGTGGGGCATTGGTGGCCAGGCTCAGCTGAGGTCTTGTTGCTATGCAGCTGTTAACACAGTGCCAATCTGTGCTACCTTTGAAAGAATGAGACCCTCTCTCTGTTCATGGGAAGCAGATATTCATTCTTTCAATGCAAGCATATCCAGAGTGTAGAAAATGAACTCTTTCTACCTCATTTACAAAATCCAAGTACAAGCAGTATATAAAGGGTATTTTTGGAGCACTCCTCTTCATAGTATCTGTAGACACAGATTTGCATTCATACACAGTACAGATGCACGTTTGATAGTAAAAGAAATTGTTTAAAAATTGATGCACATCCTTGTACATTTTCAAAGTCACTTACCACATAATGTTGAACTGAGCAACATAATTAGGCCTTTTTAACTGAGAAGAAAACCAAACATCAGACACTAAGATTTATAAATGGGGAAAATGGGATTTGAACTCAGGTCAGCTGCTTTTCGTATTATTTACACTATATTATACTTCCAGGCTAAATGTTTTATTTTATTTTATTGCTGCCACTTTCTAGCTTTTTATTGCTGCCACTTTCTAAGCTCTGAGCAGATCTGGGAGCCCTGGGAAGGAGCCATATGTACTTAGGAGAAATACTATGTTTTTGGAGGCATGCCTATTAATGATTGTAATCACTTATGGGAGGACAACAGTGATACTTGAAGGTAGCTCTGATTCTGATATGCTTTTCTAAACAAAACACTGGAAGAAGCTTTGAAAGTTGCAGTACTCCAGTGTCACTTTTGAAATTACCTCTTCTGGAGGCAGTATATATATCCACAAAGTACCCAAATATAATAGTGTTGCTAGCAGGAATTGTTTTAGATTCTTGAAGCTAACAAAAATATTTGACTTTGTCTATCTAACTCACTTTTATATTTGAAATAACCACATCCAAAATTTTGGTTTTAATTAAAAATAAATAAGTATAATACACTCAAACTGTGTGTTAAATATATCCATGTATATATAATATTTATTAAGTTGAATACATATTTTCCAGCAATTCTAGAGATCAGAAGACATCAACCATATGATCAATGATTTGTTTTACAAGGTATTCTTTCTTAAATTTTACTCTGTATATTCTCATGTTTCTGGTTGTGTTTCCACAAGGAAGGGTCTTATATATTCAGTGCATTTTTCAACAGAAATTAATGTGTTACAATTAGTTGTGGACAGCACCTGTTTGTTCAGAGTTCTCAGATCCTTGGGAGAAGCCAAAGACTCAGGAAATGAAGCTTGTGGTCATCACATGCTCATAATCCTTAAAGTACACAGTGTTCATCCCCTTTGAACTATAGGGCAGAAAAAAGAGAGGGGAGGTTTATGTAGCGTTTTTTTTTTTCCTTCCTGTTCTCGTGGAGTATGAGTTTAGCTCCAGAGAATTTATTGTGTTAGTAGTTTTAAAAGCATCTAAGGTCAAGTTATCTGACTTTGGTATAAATCTTTGCAAGTGCATCCAAGCCACCACATATGTCAGAGATCTGGAATAATTAGCGAAACCTCTGCAGGGAAGCAGGGACAGCAGCGGGGGACACACTTCTGCCAGCACAGGCTCTTTAGCAAACTGATTCTGTGGTCATTAGTTTCCAAACGAACTAAAGCTCCATAAAGGAGCTCATCATCCTTTATTTGTATTTTCAAAGTAGTCAAAGACATTACTTACTAAAATAAAATCCTGGCTGCATTACAAATTATTACAAAAATACATGTTCTTTACAAAATTAGAGCTTATATAATTAATGTCATCTCCCAAGAAAGAGTCTATAAATTTAGTCAATGATGCTTATTTAAAATTTTTTAAAAATATATTTATATAGTTAGTTTTGACAAAAACATGAAAAGAACAACTACATGTCTTGGGTAGTAGAGTTGCTTAAGGACTTTGGGCAGAAACATACAGGTTTTATCCATTAGGTTTGTCTTGATTGAGGATTGTGAAATCAAAATAATGCCTCCTAACCCATTGGCTTCTTAAAGTGCTGTTAATTTTAATTATGCATGAGAACTACATGGAATATTTGTTAAAATGCAGATACCTAGGCTATCAGTCAGTCCTACTGAATCTAATGCTCTATAGATGAACATATGAAATCTGAATTTTAAAGAACATGCACCATATGATTCATATTAACATTAAAGTTTAAGAAACTGGCTCACCCTGTCTAACAGGGTTACCATGTATTTCATGGTATATTGGGAAAGTATTATATGTCTAAGTACATTATTCCTACATTACATATATGTGAGATATAGTATAGTTTATATCTATATCTGTATATATAATTTTAATTCATGGGCACAATAAATAGTATTAGAATTAATGCCATAAAATTAATCATTGTGGATCTATATATACCAATCACAAAAATACTTATGTTTATTATAAAATAAATTCAAGCTAATGAGAAATTATAGCTTCTGAGGTAGATATTTCAAGATTTGAATCATTTGAAAAATTATCTTAGTATCTACTTCAATGACTAGTTTAAGAAATAGTATGTTTTACTAAAAGTTGAATAAATGGATAGGACAGACTTGGGCATTATACTTTACATTTTACCATGTTAAGCGTAAAATATTTCCATGCATTTCTAATAACATTTAAGCGTAAAATATTTCCATCCATTTCTAATAAAATTTAATTACAAGTGCTTCATTCTTTTTTATAATAAATTTATTTGCTGTTCATTGAACTGCTTGAGTATCTATCACCAGAGTTTTTATTAGGACGATTGCTTAATATGTCTTACTGAATTAATATAGGTTGTGTACTGAGTCTGAGACACAGAAAATTAAATTTTCTCTCTTCATTGGATTTTTGGATTTAAAGTACTTCATATTTAACTGGGAAAGTGTCTTAACTTCCAAATAAAGTGTTTTCAGGTAGATCATTAGGATTTGCTGAAAGGATGAGATATTCATCATTGCTAGTAAGGTTTTACACTAAAGTGATGCCTGTAAACCTCAAAGAGCAGAGTGTTCACTGACCGTGAATCAGGTCCATGTGCCTGCTGGCAGTGGACAGTGTAGAAAATGCAATCGGATTTGAAAAGGGTCAGATTGGAAGAGTTATGGCAGCAGGAGCAAACACTTTGAAGCTTTTCTAAAGCAGTGTGTGTTAAGCAATTATGGGCAGATTGTTCTTTTAGACTAGGATTCTTAGCTGTGATGCGGTTTAAATAGGAATGGGTATGCTTCTCTGCAGAGTTCTTCTGAAAAAAATTTAAAAGTTGGTAACCTGTGGCTCAACGATCTGACATCAAAAGGCAAAGTGCTTAAGAAATGATGTTGCAGCGTTAAATTCAACAATGAAAACATATTTTGACTTCCCTTTGTACTAGCATCATTATTTTCAAACTATTTTTCTGACACAACCATTTATCTACCTGAGCACCAGATTGCTCAGATAATTATAATTCATAATGTGGCCTCAAGGTCTTTTAATATTTTAATTGACTACCCTAAGAATTATATGTACATCAAAGGGTAACCCTCCAGGGAATAATAATGCATCATAACATAGAGATTGCATTTTAAAAGATTGTTTTTTTCCCCCTCAGTGCTTTCTCATTTTGACATCTGAAATTGCTTTTCTCAAATCTGTCGACAAGTTCAGATACAACGTAGTTAAGTGAGTTTCCCAACATTTGAGGAAATGATGAAGTTTAGTTTGCAATGAGTTGTAACTTTAAAGAAGAAAAATTGAACCAAGAGTCCCACATTCCAAAGCTTTGCTTGAGAAAATTTTAATGATGTTGATTCTCAAAAGGTCCCATTTAAATGGAAATAGAGTAAAAAAGATTTTGTCTTTGCTTTTATTCTCTGAACATGTGAAATCATAAAGAAAATTGGAAGTTTGGAGAGTTATTACCTGGGTATAGGGACTCTCACTGCATTCTTTAGCTTCTAATTTTTTCCCCCCAGGAAGGGTATTTGGCACAGTTGAATATCAAGTTCTTCCTCCTTTTCATGACCTGAGGAGTAAAAAAATACCACCCTTCTACAAATGCAAATTCTCTAACAATAAATAAATCTGAAATTGATTTTGTTATCTGAATAAATAACTGAATCATAAGATTTTAAATCTTAGCCTATTAGTACCAATGCTCATAAAATTTTTGAAAGAAATCTAGGTGCCTGAGTTTAGTTTAACAAACATAAGAGGATCATCATATGATGGTCATGCTACTTTTACTCTTTGTAATATCATTATACGAGAACATAGGTAAAGATATTTTAACTTTAAGAAGTTGCTAGTTTATTTGTATTTGATAGTGATTATTTTTCCTTGGCAGTGGTACTTCAATTCCAGCAAGTATTCTTAATCTATTATCATAATATTAAGTTTAATAGAAAAATATTTTGCTTAAAATATTTTTATGCAATTTAAGATTATAAATATTAAAATATTATATGTAAATTTGTATTAATCTTTATGAGGATAGAATATTTTTGACAGATTAAAACTCAAGATTTACGTGACAGAAACTTTCTCACCATACATACGTACTCAGTTCTCTGAATTTTTTAAACTCTCTATACTCAGTTATGCCAATTTTACAAGCAGTATCAGAACTCGATACAGGCACTGGTAAAGAAGACATAATATTTTATAGTCTGTAGTCATTGTTGAATGCAAGTTGGAATTTTTAAATTATCTTACTGTAGTTATTATTTCATAAAATTCTACTTTAATTTATGGTCTCTCATTTTTTGTGTGTTTGTATCAATATTTAGATTAGAATTTTAAAATTAAAATAGCAATACCAGAAACAAAATCCACAACTTCTACATTTTGTTTTTTGTCTACAAGTGAAGAATAAGATTGTGTTTATTTATTCTGCCCCTTGGCATCTTGTCACAGTAAAATTCAAAATATCTAGATGAAAAAATTTTATGAATTAAAAAAAAACACATATAACTCAATTTCTAAGTCACTGATTCTGATTCTTCACTTCAGGGCATCAGCTTTGAGGTTTATCAAAGGATTGTAGCCTTTGACTCACCTTTGAAGAAACTCTAGGTGAACACACTACTATAGTGACACTTCATCAGTATCAGTATCAACACTAAAGCTTGAAAGGTGAGAAGCTAGAATGTAAAATACTCTGTAGCCTAAAAAGAAACTATTAACTAATAGTTTTAACTGTTAACTGTAGACTGTTGAGAATGTAACCTTTCCTGCTCACTCTTCTGTCTCCTGAGTTTACCCTTACCTTTATTACATAGTAGACAGGCAATGAAATGTTTCTTAAATAGGATAGATCATGTGTTCACTAACAAGCCATCACCTTATAAGATTTTCAATGGTACACTAATGGCATGGCATATGGTATCAGGCCAATTTGCCCCAAAACATGATGGCATTCTCAATGTGATAGTGGGCAATGTCACAGATATCATTTTATACCAAACGTTCATAGTAGCTATTTTTTTGCTGTTTCTAATCAGGACACAGTTTTGAAAAAGCACTGTCAAAAACATAAACTTACTTTTAGAATACTGAATTTCCTTAAATCCTTTATACCACAGAGAAATCCATGAGAGATTATTTTCAACAAATATGAAAAATGTTACGTATTTATTTAATTTTTACAAAATTTTAAGGCATCTCATTCCAGAGACGATTTGAGAAGAAAAATCTTAGGTAAGGATTCACCTCAGAAAGAATTAGAAATTTGAAATCTTGAAATGTTTGAGCTTAAAACTTCACAGTCTCAGGGATTTTTCTTTTCTTTTTGGAAGTGCTAGTAGAGAGAAATACTACTAATTCTTAATTTTTACATATGACCAGATTAAACAACTTGATGATTTAGTTCCTCAGGGATTGATGCTTAGTCAAGAAATGTGTGTTGGTATCCAAGTAATACATAGTGACATATTTCTTGGGTGCATGTGGAAAACCTGGGAGAGAGGTAGCAAATTCAAATGCCTCCAGTGACAGAAAGGAAAAGAAAATGAGTGACTCTGCTACTGAAAGATCAGGGTTCCTTTGCTTGCTGAGTAACAAATGACTCTCCCTGAGAACATGGGTCTTGATCAGTAGGAATTTTAATCACTTGGCAGCAAGTGGGGAGAGCACTGGAAATACTCTCCAAAGCAGCATCTCTCCAAGGGAAAGTAGCATGGGGTTTTTACGAGGTGGTAGAAAAAGAAAAAGATGAGTCATCACATGTGGGCAAGTAATTTCCCTTACGCATGCGTGGTATTTCCTCCTGCTCACACACACAGGTCACACGTTATGGTAATGAAGCTATAGCTCCTCCCAAGGTGGAGACTTTAGCATGGTTTTAATTCTGGGAGTGTGTATATATATATATATTATATAATATATATATATATTATATAATATATATATATAAAATGCAAATAATTTTTTGTGAAAAAAGAAAGCTTTATTTCTTCCTTTTCTAATCTTTATGTTTTTTCATTTATATTTCTTGCGTTATGATACTAATTAGGACTTTCTGTGTGTTGTTGAATAGTAGAATTGGAAAAGGACATCCTTGACTTCCTTTTCATCCTAGTGGTAAAGTATTCAGTCTCCAACCTTTAAATGTATAAACTGTAGGTTTTTTGTATCCATTCTTTCTTAGGTTAAGGAAATTATCATCTATTCCTAGATTTTGAGTGCTTTTTGTCATAAATAGAAGTTGAATTTCATCAGATGATTTTTCTGCCTCAACTGATTTTATCCTTTGGTTTTTCTTATTCAGTAGGTTACAGGTTATTAAGTATGGAATGTCTGATTTCTTTAGTACTAAGTTTAATAGTTGATATCTCTGACACTTGTGTTTTTCTTTTTTTTTATTATTGTGAAGATACATTCTCATTCTTTGAAACACATGTGATTGTCTTTTGATTATCTTGAAAAAAATTTTTTGAGCAATTTTTGTGAAATCATGGCTAAGTAAAAAATTCATGTTATTTTTGAACATGAGTTCCATGGTGGAACCAATGCAGTCAGACAGCATAAAATATCAAGAAAGTGTTTGGGA
This sequence comes from Mirza zaza, assembly GCA_008750895.1. NCBI lineage: Eukaryota > Metazoa > Chordata > Mammalia > Primates > Cheirogaleidae > Mirza > Mirza zaza. Next base: position 23,852 of record VSMD01064236.1, on the reverse strand, counting down.
AGGATGTGACTAATGAATACACAGAAGTTCCGTTCTGGTGATTTTAATCTTAAAAATGAGCCATGTGGGTGACCTAAGAGCGAGGTGGATAATGATGAGCTGAAAGCTGTAGTGGAAGCAAATCCACCTCAACCTATGTGTGCATTAGCAGCAAGGTTTGATATTACTATTCCAACAATATTGGATCATTTGAAATAAATCAGCAAGGTAAAGAAGCTGGATAGATGGATACCACATTAATTAAATGAGAATCAGAAGAGAAATCATCTTGAAGCTTGCCTTTCTTTGCTGTTGCTACATAAAGGACAACCATTTCTATACCATATTGTTACATGTGATGAAAAATAGATTCTTTTGACAATCACAGGCATTCAGCATAATGGTAGGATAAAGATGAAGTGCTGAAACACAGTCCAAAACTGAATATGCAGCCACAAAAGCTAATGGTGTCTGCTCACAGAATTCACTGGTCTTACCATGTTTCCCATCATCCTAGAGCAGCTGGCCTGACAGAACAATGGAGTCACCTTTTGAAGGCTCAAAAGTCTAGCAGTGCCAGCTAGGTGGCCATGCCTTGCAGGCCTGGGGTAAGGTTCTCCTGGAGGTTGTATATGCTCTCAATCAGTGTCCAATATATGGCACTATTTTTGTCCAATAACTAGACTTCAAGGGTGCAGGAATCAAGTGTAGAAATGGCAGAGATATAACTATTACAGCTAGTGACCCACTAGAAAAATTTTTGCTTCCTGTTCCTATGACTTTAGGCTCTGTTGGCCTAGAGGTATTTGTTCCAGAAGGAGAAATGCTTCCACTAAGAGACACAACATTGATTCCACTGAACTAGAAGTTAAGATTACTACCTGGTCAACTCCAGAAGTAATTTATAGTTTTGGCTGGAGTGATTCATCTTGATCATCAAAAGGAAATTGGATTTTTCATACAGGAGTAAGAAAAAAATATATCTTGAATTCAGGATATCCCTTAGGTAGTCTTTTAGTGTTACTGTGCCCTGTGATTAAAGTCCTTGGAAAACTACAAAACCCAATCAAGGCAGGACTACTCATGGTCCACACATTGAAGGAATAAAGGTCCGGGTCACCCTGCTGGGTAGAAACTCATGAGGTACTTTTAGAAGCCAAAGGAAATACAGAATAGGTGGTAAAATAAGTAGTTATAAATACCAGCTATGACCTTGTGATCAGTTACAAACATTAGGGCTATAATTTTCATGAGTATTTCCTCCATATTTTATTATAAATGTGTTTGTATGTGTATATATATATATACATATATTAATATTAAGCAAATATTTTTGTTTTCTTTCCTCTCTCATTCCCTTATAGTGCAATGTAAGATGTATTGATTTTATATCAGTTTTTGAGTATTATTAGCATTACATCATACTATTTAACTTCTAGAATATCGGGATAAGATTAAATAACACTCAGGGAGTTTACTCCCTCTTTGGGGGAAGGGACTAGTGTGTTTTAGATTGTATGCAGCATAGTTGTATCATAGTAGGTGGAATTATGACATTGTTATTGTCTTTATTTGGAGATAAAGTATAGTTTAAGGAGATGTATATAGGTGCCAAGTTTACAAGGACTGACTTGTGATAATTTTATGTAATTTAATGTGTCAACGTAACTGGGCTATGGCATTCCCAGGTATCTGATATAACAATCAGGGCATGTTTCGGAAGGTATTTCTGGAAGAAATTAGCATTTGAATTGGTGAACTAAGTAAAGCAGATTGCTCTCCCCAGTGTAAGTGGGTACATCCAATCCACTCTAACACAGAATAAATAAAACCACCAGCTCTCCTGATTCTCCAGGTTTCAGACAGAATATCCTGAGACTTGTCAGCTCCCATGTTCTCATGAGCCAATTCCCATAACACATCTTTTCTTCTATATCTATATATACTCTATAGGTTCTATTCCTCTGGAAAACCATGACTAATGCAAATATCTCAGTAGGTGATCCACTAGACTAGTTGCGCTGTGTATTATGCCCTCACCACTTGTCTCACTTTCTTTGATTCACCTTTGGAAGAAAAATGGAACAGTGTTAGCCCTGGTAGCTAATGAAAAGGAGTGTCGTGTTCTTTCCATTTATTCAGAACCAAAACTCCAAGGAACTGAAAAGTCATGTGGAATCATGAAAAAGAATACAGGCCCTAGATTCAAGCTCTCTGGGCTACCATCCCCATAGAACCTGCCACGTGGGGTTTATAGGAGTATTAAATGTGAAGAGATGTGTTAAATACCGAAGAAATGGTAAGTGCCAATTAGGATAACAAATTGTTCAAGTTTGCTTGTGACTTTCCCAGTTTCAGTGCTAAAAGTCCCATGTCTAGGAAACCCCTTAGTCATAAGCAAACAGACAGTTGGTCACCTTAGTGACAATACACATTAGCCATTATTAAGTATATAAAATTCAGAGCTGTGACTAAAAATTTTGTGGTCTATGGCAATTCCCACTAAGGTAGTTTGAAACATATTTTAAAAGTTGATATGATTGTTTACAGAAGGATGCCCTTAATAATTTGAGTCTTCTGACAACTTCCTGTTTTAAATTTTATCCCTGAACTGGAAACATAACTTAAAATTCCAGTTTTGAAATTATGAATATTTTAGATGTTTATAACTTAGGGCAATGCCCTCATCTCCCACCTTTTGAGGTTTAACTCAATCACAGTTGTCAGCCCATTGAGAAAATTTTGTGAATGTAACTTTCTGCCATACTGAGTATATTTCTCCTTTACAGAAAAACACTGAAGAAATATAAACCATATCGTGCCAGAATGTTAAGAAACCCCATATCCAGGGAGCTATTCATTTGTGCAGGAAGTTTTATATATTTACAATGCTGAATGCAAATGAAAAGCCATTTCCCTCAGAGAAAATAAATCATACTCTTCTTCCTAAAATTTGAGTACTTGATATGGTTTTATTTTACATAAAAATTCATTTTACAATTACTCATAGGAATTTTTTTATCACTTCATAGATATATGCTCTTGGCAAACTCTCCATCTATACTTCTCTCCTCATCAATGTATTCTAGCTTTCCAGCAGCATTTACAACCATGGTTTCTCTTTCTTTTAAAATTTCATAGTAATTCTAAAGCATTTGTGCTTTTTTGTTGCATTCATTTTGCATATAGTTTGCTGTTACAAACTGTAACATAATTATTGTCTTTTTGTCAAGAAGGTAAAATTGTGTCTTAGATGTTTACAAGATCGCCATTCATGATGGGATTTTTAGTTCTCCAAATAATATCAGGAGGTAGCAAAAGGAGAATGTTCAAATGCAGGCAACATACTTACTTCGCTGGTTTCTATGTGACCAATATTATAGAGTGTAATATCTGTATTATTAAATAGGGTTCTCCAGAGAAACACAACCAATAACATATAAATATAGATACAGATATATAGGAGATTTATTATGAAGGATTATCCCATGCCAGTATGGCAGCTGTGAATCCCCACAATCTGTCCTCTGCATGCTAGAGGGCCAGGAAAACAAGTGGTTTCTTTCCAGTCCAAAGATGAAGGTCCAAGAACCAGGGGAGGCTAATAGTGAAGCTACCAGTTTGTGGCTGAAGGCCTAAGAATCAGGAGCTCAGATGTCCAGGGGCAGAAGATGGATGTCCCACATCAACAAAGAGATAACAATTCACCCTTCCTCCATCTCTTTGTTCTATCCAGGCCCCCAATGGATTGGATGATGCTGGCCCATCTGCTTTACTCAGTCCACCAATGTAAATGTTAATCTCTTCTGGAAATACACTCACAGACACACCTAGAAATCATGTTTTATCAGCTATCTGGGCATTCCCTGGTTCAGTCAAGTTGATATGTAAAATTACCCATCACAGAGATAAAACTGGGTTTATCATAGGGTTTCCTGGGAAGGAGAGTCTGGGTTAAGTGTTAGCAGGCAGTGAGTTTTCTATAATGAACACTCATGAAGAGGAGGAATCTATTAATAAGAAAACAGGAGAGGGCTCCAAGGGAGGTTGGGCTGCCACACAGTGGCAACCAGACCCAGCTGACCTCACAGGCACTGTGAAGCTGAGATGGCCTTTAATAATGGTCTATGATGGCACTAGGGGTCTGGACACAAGTCACCCATGAAACTAGCGTGACGCTTCTACGGGATCGAGATACGTGGCATATGACTAATTACTCACTGGTCACAGGCTGACAATGAGGCAGTTATAAGAGGGATAATATCCAAGAGCTGTCTGAATAGGACCAGCAGGGGAAATAGGACCTCATTTCCGGGCAGCACATCATAATGTCCATTACCAATACGAATGAAGAGAACCAAGCCTTGCTTCAGAGAATAATTTACCTTATATTTTAGGAAAATTCTAGGATGGCACAGAAAAATTGCCCCTCAAATTGAGATGGAATCGAGAGATCAAAGAATGACTCAGACAAGTCCAGCTTGGCAGGTTAGATGAGTTTATTAGAGGTTACTTACAAGAGCGCTTGCTCCTGGGCACCGCAGAAGTTCTTTTTCACAGGAGCTTGCATGCAAAATCTGCATCTGCCCAACTATGGTGTTGCCTTAAGTCCCTTCCCAATAAGCATGGCAGAGCTTTCACGTTGTAACATTGCTAGCTCACAGTGAAACAAATCAAACACACTCAATACTATCACCCTATGCCCTCATACAACCCAGGTTATGTTAATGATATTACAGTTCTCCATTAGGCAGGGATTTTACTATTACATTTAGCTAAAGGGCACCATAGGACAGCTCAAGCAGTTCTTAAGCAGTCAGGGCCAGTCTACACCGGTGACTTCAAGGCAAGCAAGTGCTGAGGCATCGAAAAAAAAAATGCTGGGCATTTTTCCTGTGCCCAGTAGTTATCTTGGTACTTGCTTAATCTACTTTTTAACAATTTTGCTGAGCACTCGAGGCTAACACAATGTTTATATTATGTGGTGGGGAACTTGGATTTTTCCTCATCTTAGAACAAATGAAATTTCAAAGAGTATTATTAAAGTAGCCCTGTGGCTTAGGAAGTTGCTTGATTTTAAAACTGTCAGTGAATGATGAATTAATAGATAATTTAAGTTCACATTTACAGCTCTAAAATTTTGACTTATATACAAAAATAATGTCTCCAGGAGGTCATATTCTCAAGCTGGAAATTCCATTAAAACATGAACAAAATTGCCATATACTGAGCACTGCTTTGGCATCACATGCTCTGCAGTCACTTTTCCTGGGTCTTTGTGCTTTGATGCTACATCGCGATCAAATTTTTCAAATTCTAGATATCTTCAAAGGAGCCATCCGGACTCTGGCTTCAAATTGGCTCTCCTCTGAATAGAGTGGTCATCTACATCCAATAACACTGGTTCTGTCCCCAAATCCCAAGCTTTCAGAGCACTGTCTCTGTTAATGCTGCCAAATGCCTGTGAGAGCAATTTCTAGCCAAGACACAAATGAGTGGAAATGCATGCTATGGATTTTGGACACTTGCGATTCTCAGCCTAGTTTCATGAAAGCAAAGATTACTAAAGGCATGTAAAATATCCAGTGTTGCTAAGGGCTGTTGCATATGACCACTCTCAACCTACTTTACTATGTGTTCACTATTTTGAAATATATTCTTTCATTTTATTTTCTACCAAAGGTTTTATAATTAACCAGTGAACAGAATGGTGGCCTTATATTAATTATGACATAAATTCAGTACTTTACAAGATAGAATGATAGAGACATTTACATGCATATAAGTGTTTCCAGTTCTATGTATTTTATCATTTCTGGGCTTTACACTGAATTGATATGTCACAATATAATGTTGAGTTCTATGAACTATTTTATATTTTTATGATAGTTTCTAAATGAAGGCATAGACAGGAGCATTTTTTTTTGTATGGGGCCATTGAACAATTTCAATTTCACCTTTATTAATGTCAACATATAAGTACATATTATGTATTTTTATATTTAATGTTTGATTTTTTAAAAAGTTTATTAAATAACTTCTAAGCTCATAATCTATGAGCTTTCTCTCTCTCTTATATTTAGATTCTCTGGAAATATAGCTCCCATTTGTGTTTTTCCTTTAAATATTCAACATTTAGAAAGTGGTAAAATGTAGCTAAAAGCTACATACTTGTTAATGAAAACTACCACTTTCAATTTTTCTACCTGTTTGGTTTACTTGTTTCAAGCAAATTTATAAGCATGGATTTACAAACCCTTAATGAATCCCTTTAATTGCCACAAAAATCATAAGATAAAACTAGTGTATGTAGTTGTAAGCAAGCTTGGAAGAACAATTTATCAGAGGTTCTTAGACAAAACTCTCAATTTCTATGATAAATATTTAAAGCAATCAGGCAAGTTTTTAATTTTAAATTTTTCTTGATTTGAGTAACATATATTTGCATAAATTATAATGCAATAAGTGTATTTATTTGTACCAGAAAGTTATTTTGTAATATTGTTCTTCCTTTCAACTTTAATTTTTTATAATTTTAAAAATTATGCTTTTTAATAAACTATACTTCACTCTTAGTGGATAAGGAGCAAGTACTTACAAAATTTTTTCATTCTACATGAAAATTAATGCTAGTTGGACACATGGTATGATTTATAAACAGTATATATAATCACTGTTATATGAGATACAACATGTTATAATTATGTTAATTTATAAATATTATGTATATATAAAATGTGCCAAGTTTATTCCATTTGGTCAGAGTGATAGTAGATGTTGGCAGATGTTTTCATGTTTTATTTTCATATTATTATAATAGCAATATTTTGTTTTAAGATGAACAGAATAGCAGCAAATGTACAGACTGGGGACCATAATTAGTAATATTTTATTGTGTACCAAAAATTTGCTGGAAGAGTAGATTTTAGGTGACCTTATGACACACAGACGCACACATACAAGGATAACTATGGAAGGTGATGGATATGTTAAATAGTTTGACTGTCATAATAATCTCACTATGAATATCAAAACATATACAACTTGAATATATATAATAAAAATAAATTTAAATATGTGTAAGGGTATTTTACATTCTTACTCTGTATCACTTTGACAAATTGGTATACTGCATTCTCATTTACTTTACTTCATTTCTACTTAACAAGAAATCTAAGGTTTATATTGCTATTAAGCTGGGGAATATTTTAAAATACCTTGTTTGCTGAAGAGGCATTAGGTACTTTTGGTAAGATTTGTATTTTAGTTGTACAAGTATCATTTGAAAGAAGAACCAATGTCTTTTTGTTACTTTGAATCTCTACTTTGGGTGCATATTGTATTTTCTTAAGACCACAAAGCATTTTCACATTTATTATTTAATTTGCTATTGAATTTTCTTAATTGAATCTTTTTGTATTATTTTCCCTATGGAATTCCATAAAAGCTTTCTCTGTGCCCCTGTTTTATTGAATAGAAACAGACATATACTTCTATTAATAAAACTATAGAAATTCTTATTGAAAAGTCCATTTCCCCAAATCAATTATCCCACATTTTGCTGGTTTTCTGATATTACTGATTACAATAGTAGGCATTGAAACCAATTTACTAGAGACAAATTTTTCTCTGATCCTTAAAGAAGAACATTTGGTGGTTATTTGCACTTTGACACAATTTGTTTTATTGACTACCCGTTATTCTAAAACTGATTTTTTTTCCAGAATAGAAATTCAACACTCCATCTTTTGTCACATCTTTTCCCTGATAAAATTTTTTGTAATTTATTGACTATTTACATTTAAAAAATTATGTAGCCTCTTGTTTTTACTTTTTGTGTTTTAAAAGAAAAAACACAGATACAGTGACTATAGAAAGTTGGGGGATTATGAATGACAAGGGGAGACTGCCACTCCATGTGTTTGGGGACTTAAGCCACTGCAATTTCCTCAGTCAGGACCAACAGCCTTAGTATAGTAATAAAATTAGAAATGTTTTTCCAACAGAATTAATGTTATTCAACCCAGATTCTTTTTTTACCCCCTAACGGTCTTTCAGAGGGAAAGTAGTTTCATATAAACTACACATAAATTAATACCATGAGTCCTCTTAATTAAGCACCATTATTTCTAGAGTGGCTTTCAGGGCATTAAGGTTCTAATAATTATGACTCCCAATCATATAATGACATGCTATAAGTGTTTTAGAGAGCGATCATCTAGAATAATAGCAAAAAAAAAAAAAAGTCTTTCTTCTGCTGGAATCTCATAGCTGGGAGATACAATGAATGATCCTGTTATATAATTAGAATAATCCTGACTCATAAAAAGAAATCAATATATTGTATACTCGGAACCAGGTCCAAATTAACATTCATCTTACAGTAAAAATATATGAAAAAGTTATGAATGTCTCTATCAAGTGTAATTTCTCAAAGAGTTCTCTTTAAGCACATGTGTATAAGAGGTGTTCCATGGTTTATGTAACCATCTTTCGAATTTCTCTTTCTGTACTTGCAGATAATTTGAAACACCTCATTGCCAACTTGATTTTACATACCTCAGAAGTATTTTGGGATTTGTTGCTTGGATGTTGAATGATATCTATTTTTTGAAGTCTAGTAGTTTTATAAGAACATATCTAAGTTTTAACAGTTTTGGAATGATTTCCTATAATATAAAATATTATAGGTTTAAATATACAGGTTCATTATAGATTAAAATATATAGGTTTCAATATTCCAAAGTTTATTTTAATTATAGTTTCTAATATTTGTTCTTTTCTATTACTTCAGTTTTCTTCCTTGTTGTCTCCAATGTTGGATTTCTTTGGCTACCTCTGATATTCTTTGTTTTCCATCTATTCATTTTTGTGTTACTTGGAGTTTAGTTTCTTTTCCTACAATTTCTTCTTTTCCTATTTTTTAACTGAATTCTAATTCTTTCCCTTTGTCATTTTCCTTTCTTGTGCTTTTATTTTTGTCTAATCAGACCTGAGTTGTTCTGATTCTGGTTATGCTGTTCTTTCACTTACATTGTTCTCTTGATTTCTTTTAGTTCATTTTTGCAATATTAAATTTTTGGTTTTCATGTTTTGTAACTGTGTCTTTCCAATGTCTTCATGTCTGTTAGGACGTTATTCAGGGAATTTCCCACTCTCTTTCTTTCTCTCTCTCTCTCTCTTTTTAATGGTATCTGAGTAAGCTTCAATCACACCTAACTCATGTCCTAGGTTTGAATATTTGAACACAATGGCTGTTCTGCCACTTTACAGGGAGTGTTCTACATAGGTGGATGTCGGGATGGCCAGGATAAATTTTCTAGGTGCATGATTCTAAGATTTCCTAGTTTTTTGGGAAAGAAATATGTGTTAAGAAATATGACTCCTGTCCATTTTCTGGGATCTTTATTTTTATTCCCCTTTCCATCATATATTTGAACCTTCTCTTTAGCTCCTAGTTTCCCTGGCCTCCACAATTTGATTTTCCTCCCAGTGATTTCTCCTCATTGTGGATCTCTGTTCTGAAACAGAGCTTGGGATGTAGATGTTCATGAGCTAGTTCTCGCTAGGCATGGCTGCAGCATTGGACCTTCCTGCAGCCCTCACCTGACTTTTCCCAATTTCAACTTTTGTTCTCAAGTAATCCCATCCAGTTCCCACTCTGGAGGAAGAAGTCTCTCTTTGTTAGGGAGTTCTGAGTTCCCTGTATTTCAGAATGATCTGAGGGTTCACTGACTTCTGCTTCATCTAATAGAATTGCTCATATCATGTCAGGTGGTTGCTTTTTGGATCTTGATTCTTATGGGGATACTTGTCACTTTTTTCCCTTTTCTAAAGAAGTTACTAAAAAATATTACTTTTCTCAGTTTCCTGTTGTTTTTTTTTTTTTAACCTCAATTTAATGAAAAGCACCCGGAGGTAGTAAAAAAACAATAGGTAGAAAATCTTACTCTAAATCTGATCTTTACCTTAAACCACATTATTTACCTAAAAAGTTTTACTGAAACTTTGTTGCTGAAGTTTTTTTTTTTTTTTTTTCCCTACTATTTCACTGTTTGGGCTCTAAAAGCATTTGGGTTTTTCTATCCTATAAATTATATCATTTCTGGATACAATTTTCTTTCACTTACACTGACTAATCAGCAAATTATTTCATGGAATCCTCTACTTTTGCAGTATTTCTAGGCTGCTGCAATTAACAGTTTTACCAAATATTTGCTACTGCCTAGAGAATCACCTAGTGTTTTAATCCTCTGAAATCAGTTTTCACATTAGTCCTCATATTTCAAGGTTTAGTTTTTGTTGTTGTTTATTTGTTTTTGACAGCATCTGTTTTCAAGAGACCTTTTTCTGTACTGGACAAAGGAAGGTGGGTTCTATGGAGGTAATAAGCCACACTTGAAATATCAATGGCTTAGTAAAATGAAAGTGTATGTCTCACTCACTTCTCCATGTGATGTTGGACAGTTAGATCTTCCCCTCTGCTCACATCCAGGTAGTGGCTCTGAGTTCCTGCTGAGTTCCTTCTGTTGTATAATCATCTGTGACTTCTATTAATATAACAAGTAACTTCCTTGGTTGCATGGAAGGGAAAGAGAGGATTGCACCTTTTTTAAAGGCCAGGTTTGCAAGTGAAATATCACATCTGACCATATCTCATTGATCAGACTCAGTGACGTGGCTCCAAACTAAACTCAGCAGGAGACTTGGAAATATAGTTTCTTTTATATTCAGGAAGGTACTGGAATATAGGGAATGTAAAGTATCTGTAAACAGGAGGTAAGTACCTTTTCTCACAATGTAGTGAATATGTTTAAGGTCATTCAAAAAGAATCAAATATTCTTACTCATCCTTTGTAATTGTAATAATAAATTTTCCCCTGAGTAATCTCAAATGTTATTTTAATACCAAATTTTTAAAAAGACTGAATGCTGTAGTAGAATCCAGGATACACAGAAAAACTTAACTTGAGGCCAGGAACGGTAAGTGATGTAAGGAAATTAAGAGAGCTTGAATAGTGTTTTCAGATGGCTTGGATGAGAAGGCAATATCTAGTGCTCAGAATAAGATCTGAAAATCCTGAATGTTATGAGAACCAGGAGATAACTAAAAACTTAGCATTAAACCTGTAATGGAATTTAAATTTTAATGAATATGTGCCTATAAAAAGAATTAAAAAATAAGCCTCAAAGCACAGAAGCAAATGACATAGAAGAAGTAAGAAATAAATGTATATATTTTAAGTTTATATTATAGCTTTATCAGCTTATACTACTTATCTTTACAGTGGACTATATTTCAAAGAACAAAGAATAATGGTATTTCAATGGTAGAAATTTTATCTGTTGGTGTACAGTTACAGAATTTGTACTGAATTAACTTAAAAAATAAAATTAAGAGAAATGTCACTGTTAATGCTTTGAGATCATAACACTTAGTCAGAGAGAGATTCCATATTAAAATAGTGAAATAAAAAATAAATAAAAAAATGTATACTTACTTTTATAAAACAAAGTTTTATAAAACTTTGTTTTGTGAAATATGTCATACTTACAAAAGAAAGTACAAAAATGTTTTTACATTTTTAAGAATACCTCTAAAAGAATAGCTATATAATTTCATTCAGGTTAAGCAACAGAATATTTTCAGTAACTTCGATGATACTTGGTCCCATATACACATTCTCAAACACATCATCTTTTTCCTCTTCCCTACCTGAGAAAATGTTCTGACTCTTCTTATCTATCCTTGCTAATCTCTTAATGAAAGCAATGTAGGTACTAAATATATGTGCAATATAAATATTTCTTGATCCTCCCATCAAACTCCCAACCATTATCCCCAACATAATCACTGTTAGCATTCTCTAATGTAACTGTCATTATACCATGTCATTATACCATGTTTTCACATATGCACTAAAAAGGAAACTAATGTATTTCTTATTTATGCCAAAATGATAATATTAAATACAGACTTATTGATTCAATGTGTTTCAATGAAAAACATTATTATTATTTTAAAGTAATCAAATAAATTGTCACAACTGTAGCCAGCAGGGCATCTACTCAAAGCAGCTCACCTCTGTGCCCCGTTGCCCAACCCATTACATTTTCAAAAAGGTAGTGGTTGGATGCAGAGAGAGAGGAACACTCCTACACTGCTGGTGGGACTGCAAACTAGTTCAACCTCTGTGGAAAGCAATATGGAGCTACCTCAAAGGGATACAAGTAGATCTACCATTTGATCTGGCAATTCCACTACTGGGCATCTACCCAAAAGATCAAAAGTCACTTTATGAAAAAGACACCTGCACTCGAATGTTTATAGCAGCACAATTCACAATTGCAAAGCTGTGGAAACAACCCAAGTGCCCATCAATTCATGAGTGGATTAATAAAATGTGGTATATGTATACCATGGAGTACTACTCAGCTTTAAGAAACAATGGCGATATAGCACCTCTTGTATATTCCTGGATACAGCTAGAACCCATTCTACTAAGTGAAGTATCTCAAGAATGGCCAGCACCACATGTACTCACCAGCAAATTGGTATTAACGAATCAACACTTAAGTGGACATATAGGAGTAACATTTATTGGGTGTCGGGAGGGTGGAGGGGGGAGGAAGGGATGGGTATATACAACCACAATGAGTAAGGTGTGCAACGTTTGTGGGATGGACACGCTTGAAGCTCTTACTCGAGGGGGGAGGGGGGCATGGGCAATATATGTAACCTTAACACTTGTACCCCCATAATATGCTGAAATAAAAAATAAATAAAAAAATGTATACTTACTTCTTAACTAGTTCTTGGTTAATTTCTCAGATTCCACTGTTAAGAGTCTAGAACCTCAAAGTTTTGGTTTGACTAATGGATGCCAAATTTCTTTGGAAAATAAGGGACATTGAGACTATTACCTTTAGACTGTAGTGCGAATCAAACAATGAAAGAGAGATTTGTCTTAATGTTGAATAAGGGAAAGGACTAGGAAAAAAATAAAAGACCATAGGGAGTAAGGCTGGAGACATGCCTGTGAATTAAATAGGGGGAAAAAACTAAGTGGGTATCAAGAATGAAGGATCTGAGGTCGAAATACAAATATCTACTTTACAACTTTGCCTGAAGACTGTTCCTACAGAAACAAGTTGTGGGCTCTGCTTCTTTAAATTTCTCTTCTGCCTCTGGAGATTTTTCCTGTATATTTTCTTTCACATGTTTTCGATGTGCTCTTGCTGGAAAGTGCCGTTGCCTACACAGTCAAAATTTTCTAATTGCATCCTCAGTAGTACACTGTTGATTGAATGGAGTCAGCAAATGGCCCCAAGAGCGATCCTGAGTGACTTTAGACAGTATCTAATAACCTGCTAACATTTCCAGATCACTTGTTGGCAACTCCAGGGGAAGATATTTAGAGAAACTGGACATTTTATATGACTCTTGCAATGAATGGTTTTACTAAAAAGTATGTGATCCTTGAGGTTTAGACTAAAAGTGCCTCAAGTGTAAATATTGTAACTTAAAAGGCTGGCCATTGGGAATTGTTTGCCTTTCAAGTTAGTTAAATCTATTACTGATTATTTTATCTTTAGAAATTATAAAGGGAAACTAAAGTCCCTAAAGCAAAAGTAACACCTCTACCATACAAGTTTTCAAGCTGCCTAAAACAAATTGTGTACATTTCCTGATGTGGCTTAAAAATGCCCCACACTTTTTAAAAGAATGTTTCTAGATGTGTACAACATTCAATCCGAGTTATTTAGAGATCATCTCTATTAGGCAAATGTGTCACAACTACCCAGCATAATCACTGCCTTTAGAAGACTTTCTGGTGGCTCTAAACTTCTAGTTCTACCTTGGTTATTGATTTGGTAATTGCAAGGAGATGAGGAATTAAAGTACAAAGATGGCAAAACTTCAGGAGAAAGAAGAAATGATTCTTGATGAGCCAAAGACAGGAATTTAAGAATTCTAGACTCAGTCATATCAACTGTCACTAAATTAGTTCATTCATTCATTCTTCACTCATTTTCTAGCAATTATGTGTCTGTGCCTACTATGTGCCTGCCACTGGTCTGGGAGTAGAGGGATAAAGCAATGACCAAAATGGACCAGGTAGGTGAGAAACATGTGACTGGAAGTCAGTGTGCCCTTTTCTCCAGCTTATCTCAAACTGAAGAAAAAGTAGGTACATGGGCCTTTAGGTGGAAGGTTACTGACAAATTTGATGAGCAACAGAGATAGAAGATTGAGCAAGAAATGAACTGTTTAAAATATAATTTTACACGAATATGCTAGAAAGTAAAAGGCAGAATTTTCACAAAGATTTAAAATAAAAGTAAACATTTAAATACTAGTGACTCTTGGAGGCCCAGAGCTCATTATGCCTTAGATACTTCGATGAGTAACTACACAGTGTAACTTCGATGAGTATAAGATACTCATCAAAGTTACACTGTATAGTTACTCATGAGTTATAAGTACTTCGATGTTATAGTTACTTCGATGAGATAACTTCGATGAGTAACTATACTATAACTTCAAGAGTTGTCAGCAATGCACTGGTGTGTGTGTGTGTGTGTGTGTGCCTTTGATTTTCCATCATTTCTGTGAAAAAGAAGCACAAACAGCAGCCTTTGATTTTCCATCATTTCTGTGAAAAAGAAGCACAAACAGCAGATCAGCACCTTGCCTCTCAACCCATAATTAGAAACTTTGCTTACAGTTTTCATTGCAAGCTTCTACCTTTGGTGGGTTCTAAACCAGGTCATTGTTCTAGGATAAAATCACTCACTATGCTTATCACCGTAAATCAAAATATTCATTCTCACTTCAGATTCTGCATTTGTAATATGGATTTGTTTTACAACATTGCATAAATTGCTCAATATTTTTTGTTTGGATCACTCGTCCACCACCCAAAATAAATATCAAATGTTTGACGACAAGATGATCATTTCACTGTTTCAGACAGGTAAGTTTAATATGTATTCAATACGGTTTTACAATTTCAACATAATGCTTTGTCAACACAATGAAATGTATTGATAGATTATATAAATTATGTAATAATTAACAAAATTATTAAGGCAACCCATTCAAAAATCATTTTTAGCTTCTTCAGCCATTAATTTTTGTAGTCCTTCAAGAGTTCAGATAGCTTCCTCAGTGCCAGTTTATTTTTAAAGAATAATTCAAAATTATGATTTCTTACAACTCCTTTCCCTCAAATTGTGCATTAGTTTTTCTTTTTGTGTAAATAGAAGGTGTTCATGCTTGAGATCTTGAAATATTTATATTTCCATTTTCTTATTCCATGTAACTTGCTGAATACCAAGTTCTTACATTTTACTCCTAAATATTTTCTTCTCAATACAAATCCTAGGAAACATTTAGAGGGGAGCCAGAGATCATCTCTTATCTCTTAGTGGGCTCTTCAGGGGGATCCAGAAAACAAATTGACACCAGGCAGACGGACAAGAGAAAGCATATAAATTTTATTAGTTTTACATGTACATGGAGGTCTTGGAAAAGTATGAAGTCCAAAGAAATGGCCAAAGCAAGATACTTTTATACTTTTTAGACAAGGAAAGGTAAATTTGAGAAGAAATGACAGGAGAAAGAATGTCTGGTTGGGGCAGTAAA
The DNA here is from genome assembly GCA_008750895.1 of Mirza zaza. NCBI lineage: Eukaryota > Metazoa > Chordata > Mammalia > Primates > Cheirogaleidae > Mirza > Mirza zaza. The sequence goes on along the minus strand of VSMD01064236.1, from coordinate 8,224 downwards.
TTTTGGGGGATTCATTAGAAGATATATGGGGTACAAAACAGGGGGAAGATAAGGGTTATTTTGTTAAGTACATATATGTAGGTCCATTGTAGCCTCTAATTCCAAGTCTCTGGTGATAAGGCCTATTTTCTCACCTTGTTATGAAGACAGTACTCCTCCCAGAGAAATCTTTATTACTTGCTGCATGAGGCAGAGACAGGTCAGCTAAAACTTTCTGAAACTATAATTTCTCCAGTGTTTTCAACTCAAAATAATCATTATACCAATCTGGCATATTTTGAGGTGGCACATCCTTCACCCCTTCACATTTATTTCTGCTAACATCACTGAAACGTCGTCTGTGGCCTAAACTATTGCAGTAGATCATCAGTGCAGTCTAAACAACTAGAGCATAATTTTTTGACAGGATTCTTGTAATTTGCCCCACTCTTCACTTCATCCATTCATTAGTTCACTCTGCCCAATATTCAAATTTAATTAATATAAAAAATTCATTTTTATATTCATTAAAAATATAAATTTTGATAAGTTACTGCCCTGCTTGAACTATTTTATAATTTATTTATTTATTTTTCCATTTAGCTTTAAGTTCACAAAACTTATTGTATCCTAAAAGCCCTGCATGTGCAAAGTTTCCTTTATCTTCCACTGGCCTCCTAAATCCCTCCTTTCTTGTTTTTCTCCTCTGCAGCCATCCTTTCCTTTGGGCTTTTAGGAGACAACTCAGGGAAGTGTCCTCTCTCCCTACTCCAATCCCTCCCAATTCTTCATCTCAGGTTTTTGTTTAAATTCCTCTTCTTCAGGGAGACTTTTACTAATTCCTTCTTCTTAGCCATCAGACCAGATTGATATTCCTTTCTATACAACACTGTGATTTTTTGTTTGTTTGTTTTGTAGCACACCCCTTATTTCTAAATACTAGCTCGTCTTCCTTGACTATTATTAAAGAAAAAAATGATTCATGACACTTATTAAAAAACGATAAGGCAGACTTTATTGAGGACCATCATGAGAGGCATAGAGACCACTGCAGTGGGGTTTTGCAATAGGGGAGAGAGATTGGGCTCAGTTCTGAGTACACCATGGGTAAATGGGAATGTATAGCCATGGGGCAGTGTGTACGGAGGGGAACAGTGGATGGAAAATGAGAAGAAGACATATCAGGGCTAAAGAGGTATTCTGGCTAATCCAATCCAACAGGATTCTTTCTGAAGACAGGCCAGGGTGAGCAGACATCACCTGGAGGGTGGTGTAGGGCAAGGAACCTGACCAAATGTAGAGCTTGATTAGATATTAAAGGTAAGAGATTCTGGTAAAGCGGCCTTAGCAGGATCCTTGCTCAAACTGAGACAAGCACAGAAGTCTCAACGACAGGGTGTACTTCAGAAAACTTCAGAAGAACCTAATTAGAGTTTGGCCAAGAAGGGAATCTTTGTCACTACATTTTAAGCTTTTGGGGAGCAGAATAAATTTTCTTAGGCTGACTCACGTTGCATCTCAAGAACGTGCTAGTTGATGAGCACAAAGTAGTCCTTCAATGAATTTTGTTAATGAATGAGTGAATTGATTGATTCATTAATAATTCAGACTATGGTGGATGTCAATACAAAGCACAAGTATTAAAATATACTTAAACACTTTAATAATGTTAATATTCATTTGTTAAATCGATACAACTATATTAAGTGCCTGGCATGTGCTAGTGGAGCTGGAGATAAGAATGTGAGAACAGTATGACACAGGGTCTGGTTTTTTGAATCTGGTGTCCAAACAAGACCATCAGGTCTGAATATTTCCTTTTCATCCATCTGCTCTTTTCCATGTTGGCTTCCTTCCCAGGCAGCCCTTCTGCTCCCATCAACCCTCTGGCAGCTCCAGTGAAACTGCCATTGTTCTGAGGCCTAGACACTCTCCTGTAACTTCTGGAAATCATTCCTATTGGACCAACTTGGGTCACACTCCCACCCCTGCAACAATCTTCACACAGACTGGAGAGATGTGAATACAATGACTGGTCCATTCGGAATCACATGCTCCTCCCCTGGAGTGGGGTGCAGCCCCACTTAAACCACACAGAGTGAGGATAAGTGGAAAGCAATTTCTGGCAGAATTCTGGGATAATGTTGCCCAAAGAACTGGAAATGAATAAATGCAAAACCAGCAAATTGTCTGCTAAAATTTAACTAGGCAAACAGGCAGAGGAAGTTTCATGGAAAGGAAAGAGCACAAGCTAATACTCTTTTAACTTGAGCAAACATGCAAAGTACTAAGGAATGAAGAAAGGCCAGTAAAATTGACCAATTGATACAGATACAAAGCACATTAACAGTTATCAGGTAACATGGATGGTTAAGTATGGGTCAAATTGTGAAAAGATTTGTAGTTTGTGTGAAGCAGATTACAGAAGTAATTGAAGGATTTTTAGGAGTTTGTGTGACATATTCCTCATATGTTGGCTACTTTTTATTTGAATATTTTGTAAATAAAATTATGTAACTATATTTAAAAATAAATGTATTAACTTTTGGAAATAAATCAGTCTATCTTTAGAAAACAATTGACAGACTAAAAATATTATTCCTATTAACAGTAGTTCTAAATTACTAAGTAATAAATTTTAAACATATTTATCAGTGCCATGTTTTTGCTATGTATTGGGGATAATAGAATGTGATTACATGATTATAATGTTGAAAGTATTCATTTTCTTCCAGATTTCTAAGAAAAGTATGTTATAAATGTATTCTTACATTAAGAAAAACAATATATTCTTTGCCAGATTATTTATTCTATAGAAATAATTTACACTCATATAATGTACCATTTCTAGAAATTGGTTTTGATATTGGTGGATCATATTATGCATAACCATTCAGGAGGAAATGAGCAATAACTTATATGAGAGAGCTGGGAAAAATGATTAGACTTAAAGGAAAAATACTTTCATAATGTAATGGAAATGAGGGTTAGAACTTTGTTTAGTCATTCAACTGGAGGTCTTTCCTATTCAGTAGCTTCGATGTTTGCTTTAATGCAAGTTTTCTTGAGAAGGTTAATTATTTAAGCCTTAATATAGATAATAAATAATGTAATTTCCTATTTAACATAATAGTGACTTGTTCAGTTAAATTATTTATTCTCCTAAATCTTAATAATATAGTTTATAATCTGTGTGGAAATTTACAGGTGACACAATAGAAAGTTGGAGCTTGTAATCAACAGATGTTGCACAGGATTCAGCCACCTAATTATCAGAAATTACACGAATTAAAAAAAATTCCATCTTGATCCTTAAATTTTATTTTGAATAAAGACTTTTATCTAATAATTTGAAATTAGCATGATTATCTACTTTATTAGTTGTATCATCATATCTTACATAAATTATCCAGTAACTATCTCATATAATATATGTTTTTGATGGTGCATAATCAAGTAATTATGCTGATTGTGTATGTCTTCAAATTCACAAATGTCTATATGAGTTTCATGTATAAAAGTCCTTCCTCATCAGTTGTACAATCTTTAGGATTTATTTGGCTTACACTCTTAGGTATTCATTAATGCTTTCCATCTAATATTTTCGGTTGCATTCTTTCTGGGCAAATGTTGCATTGTTCTTTCCTGCTGCTTTGAGCTTTGGTGAGGCAATGAGACTAATTTAGGCTAACACATTGTGAAGTTATCATAGTATTTATTCTCCCACTGGTGAAAGCCCCTGCAGATTCTTCCTATATCCCTGCCATGGCAACCAGTAACGTTCAAGATGGCAGCTTCCTCTTCAGTTTGAGTGCCTGAGTAACAATGAGCAAAGCCTTCCATCAATCTGTGATTGAGACATTGTGTGAATAAGGGTGAGAAATACCCAAGACTGTCTGTACTAATGCAGAAATTAATATTGGAAGAGGAGTACAGCCACAACCATGAATAAATCCTAAGACATATGCTATAGGCTTAGAGGCCAGATGGCAAGTGGTAAGGGATCTTACCAAGGTCAAAGACTAGGGAGAATCCAATTCATGCTAGTTTTTGTAAGCAGGAATAAAACACAGCAGGGAAGTCTATGCCTTGAGAGATCTTAATGGATTAGAAAGAAAACAATTTCTCCACTCTAACTGGCAAACAGTAAAATTAAAAACCAATGCTGTGAGTAACAAAGGCCAATTAAAAATCAGTCTTGTAGCAAAGAAGGCATATACTCTACCATCAATTGTGGCTGAAGAGAGTAATGAAAAAGGAGAAGTCATAGCAGACAGCAAGGCACCAAAAATAGCAACAGAATTTGGAGAGATTCAAGTACAGAGGCACAACACCAGATAGGACCAGGTTTGTCAAGAAAATTTCAAATGTTAGAAAAGCAATGGAGTACATATAAATGATGTTGCAAAAAACCATGAGGAGAAAGACTAGAACATTACTTTACCATCAAACACATGCATAGTTCTGCACTGAGACCTATCAATATTCTCACTTGGTTAGGTTTTACTGCTAAAGATGGTTTGTTTACAGACTTTTGGGAGTTTCAGAGTTATGGATAAAAGATATAGACATAGAGGTCTCTTGAACAAAGCATTGGTTAAGATATGAAAACAGAAAAGGCTAGTGGTGAAAATGTAAAGCCCCAGACATTTCAGGAATCCCAGGCAGATGCAAGAGCAAACCTAGAACTCTTCCTCTTCTAACACAGTACCTGTCTGAGCCCAGGACCAACAAAAGGGAGCCTGAGCCTGAGGTAAAGATCATAATTCTATGGTTTCCAGAGGGAGCTCAGCTCCCATGTGATAAAAAAGTGAAGCACCTTTTCTCGACCTAAATTACGTTCTTAGGAAGTCCTATTGTGTCTTTTTCAGCTTTTGAAATGCGCTGGGCTGAATTGTTCATAGATATCTGAAGGCAGGAATGAGTTAATGAAAAATGAGGACAATTGGAAGTGGAGAGAATTTCTTCTGGAACCCTAAATGAACACTGACACTGGCAAGATCTCAATGTCATTGTTCCCAGGAGCAAAACTTCTAACACACAGGGAAATGCTCCTTCTCAGTGGAACATCAAGACTTTGAGCTAAACCCCCACGGTGCATTGAGCCAAAAGTAGATAAAGTTCCAATTTACCTGAAAAAAAAAATCCATTAACCAGAAAAGGAAAACAAAGCACAATGAAGAGAATAGGAACAACCTAGTTTAGCGGTAATTCCTGAGCAGACAGATGACAGCTTAGAACAGTCGACCAAGAAGCTCACTGAATCAAAAGAGCACCGAGGAAAATTCACTTAGAGCATAAATAGATACTCTGCAACTATAGTCATTTATTTTACATTTTAAAATAAATGAATATATATGCTGAGAACGTATCACTGAATAAAAATGTTGAAATGCAGTACAATTAAAACAAATATGTCAAGTCACCAAAACGAAAACAAAAAAGGATGGAATTAATGAGGGTGAATTCTACAAAGCGAAAAGGGAACAGATGGTATCGTGGCAATAATCGAATAGAGAAAAGATGGGAAAAATGCTCGACTGCTAAAATTCTTCATTTTGATAGTCTCACTAACTAACTAGTGAAGAAAAACAGACCACTCTTAAACACAACCTGGAATTTTATTTTTGTATTATTTTAGGTAGATTAGGCCAATCCTTTTCAAGCACTTTGGTTTTGGCAAACTAGTGGTTTAGGTTTCATTCTTAAATACCATTAATGACCCCAAAGAGCTTTAATTTATGTGCTTTTATATCTATTGATATTTACTGTATTAGAAATTAAAATAGAATTTAAATTATGTACTTATTAATTCATTTAAAATAAAATCTTTGGTATATGTTGGCATAAAAACCATATTTTAATGAAAAATGAAAAAAATTCTATATTTCTCCAAACAAGTTAGTGAGACAGTTGACATTATTTCATATTTTTGCAAATCTCTTTAATGTCGGGCTTATCAGAAGATAGCTGGATTTCATGTCTTGTTCTGAATTTATTCTGTTGTGATACACTGTTTTGGTTGAAACATGAAAAATCTGACTTCGCATAGATATATATTTGGAAAAGTAGGGAGTTTTAAAACTTTTTCAAATAATTGTTGATATTCTTTTTTTGTCACTACACCAAAATTTGATGAGGGACAGTTTCTTAAATATTAGTTGCTATATAGAGTCTCAACTTTATCAATAAAGTTTTTGTACTCTTTTATAGTTAAATCGTTAGTCTGTCTTGTACTTTGAATAGATCATTTATCCGTGCGTGGATTTGTAACATTCATTGGTCATTTGGAAAATACTGCCTAACTGTGAACTTCAAATGGTTGCACATTTCATTATACAATATCAAAAAGCAGATACACACACACACATATCCATTCATTTCTGAAAAGTCTTTGTGTATTGGGATTCAGTCAGCTTTTACGGGGGAATACAGATTTTCTTAAATTTCGAAAGCTCAGATTTTATCATCAATAAATACTGTCAGTTGTTTTCCTTTTGCCAAATATTCACATTTTATAATCATTATTTGTCTTTCAGTCGTTTCTTCAAGTAAAAATTGTGCTCCATGAAAAGAGCAGCTGGTTCGGCTCAGAGCTCCATTGTGCAAATGTCTTTCCTGGAGACTACAATTACATCATGCACATATGGGGTAGATATACCTTATACACATTGCTGATGTCTCCACACAGATTATTACAAAGGCATATACACGAGGGGCAACGTTTGATAACATTGATAATTATTACTGTTTCCTTCAAGGACATTCTTAAATGGTACTGGTCTTTTTGTGTATGTGCATGCATACATACCAGTGAACAACAATGACTACTTGTACCACTTGGTGCCAGCACTGAAGCTATGGTAGCATACCGAAAATGTCTTCAAGACCCTCGGGGGTCTACAGACCACCCTTTGAGAACCACCTGGAAGAAGCCGTCCCACTCCCTCCCCTACCCCACAGCAAGGCAGAGAAGTGAAATAACATAGATGTTCATTCCTCTCCCACGTACCAGTATGACTAGCATACTTTGCAACAGGAATTCTGCTTCACGAGATAAATCAGGAAGCTGGATTTTGCCATATTGTTGTTAATACCACCCTCAAGGATGTTGTCCCCATCAGCTTGGCAGCTGCCCTTTGTTCTTCTGGCTTGTGGTGAGAGGAAAGAAAAAAATCACAGGTGACCATTTTCTTTGTAAGCATGTAAAATAGAGATTGTCTGCAACTGTCTGATCACATTCCGTTGGCAGAAACTTGGTAGAGCCTTCTCACGAGCACAGCTAGCAACTTAGATTTTAGTTAAGCAGGACAAGAAAAAAGAAAGGATGGATTTAGAGTGTGTGTATTTGTGTGTGTGTGTGTATGTGTGTGTGTGTGTGTGTGTGTGTGTGTGTTCATGGAGGGAGGGGATAGACTGGCAGTCTCCCTCGAGTTTTGAATTTCAAGCATTTATTTTTTAATTAGAAGCTTCCAAATGGATGGAACAATTTACTTATATTTCAAATAAATATATTAAAATTGCTAGTTTCAAAATATCTGTTGAGTACTGGACAAAAGAGCTATAGAATCTAACGGGCAGACAAATTATTATTTACCCATTGAGTTAAAAGAAACAACTGGGATGCCCACTTCTAGTTTCCTGATCAAAGGAAAAAAACTTCAGAAAATGCTCTCACCAATAATAAATGACTCATAATGGGCACTTTAAGGGAAGGTAAAATGAAAGGAGAATAAAAATTAATGACAAATGAAACTTTATACGTAGTTAAGGTAAGGATAGTGTGTTGGGATTTTTGTATTAGTAGGCTAAGCAAAGAAGAAAAAACAATAAACTACTATAAATAGCACAAAATCATTTTAGAAACTAGGTGTGATAGGTCAACTAGAGCAAGGAGAAATGAAAATTTTCTTTTCAGGTTAAAACTCTTAAATAAGGTAAAAGATTATTTTGTGTAATGATAAAAGACAATTTACTTGAAAGGCACATTCCTCATAAAAGTGTAAGCACCAAACCACTTAGCATTCCAAACATAAAGCCTGATCTATTAGAAATGCAGGGAGAATGTGATGAAATAGAGTTATACTCAGGGAATGCAATATATCTTTTTCAAAATTAGAAAGGCCTACTAGAAATAAATAAATGAGAACATATAGGAGCCGAATACTGTAATAAACTACACTCTGACATAAATATCCAATTTTGCATTCTATGAATTTTGAATATACATAATTTATTGGTATCT
>VSMD01064227.1:0-65191 GCA_008750895.1 Mirza zaza | reverse complement strand
TTTTGAGACAGAGTCTCACTTTGTTGCCCAGGCTAGAGTGAGTGCCATGGCATCAGGCTAGCTCACAGCAACCTCAAACTCCTGGGCTCAAGCGATCCTCTTGCCTCAGCCTCCCGAGTGGCTGGGACTACAGGCATGTGCCACCATGCCCGGCTAATTTTTTTTTTTCTATATATATTAGTTGGCCAATTAATTTCTTTCTATTTATAGTAGAGATGGGGTCTCGCTCTTGCTCAGGCTGGTCTCGAACTCCTGAGCTCAAAGGATCCGCCCACCTCGGCCTCCCAGAGAGCTAGGATTACAGGCTTGAGCCACCGCGCCTGGCCCAAACTTCAGTCTTTTTAAACATAGCTGTAAATAACTGATGATTAATGATTTCATAATATATCTAAGATATATAAAAGGATTCAGTGCACTGATAAGAGTAATTGCAACATAGAATGAATTTTACTCTATTAAATTTCCTCTGTTCTTTAAAAAACCTCTAATAAAAGCCATGATAATAATCATTACAAATCGTATGAACAGCCCAAAAAGGAAATTCAAGGAAAACTGAGTCCATGGGACCCTGATGGTATACAAAGGTTTAAACAATGTCCAAGACCTTGCAAAAGGACTTCATAAAGGTAATTTATTTTCTAGTTTACTTTCTGCTGTTTTGAAAATAGCTCAATGATAACAATTTGGAGATTTTTAAAGAAAAGCCAATCAATCACTCTAATTTCTAGAAAATGTTCTTATGTCAACTTGATCATCTGTCAGTTATAAAGGCAATATTGTAAATAACACTTAAAGTGATTAAATATACAGAAGTGATTAAAAAACAGATTAAATGTTTCAGCTTTTCCTTTGGTATTCTTACAATGTCATTTGCACAGTCCCCTAGGAAAAGAGCTAAGTTTTGCTATACACACTGCTTGGAATGTCCAGGTATTCTTTTCATAATTTAAAGGCTCTAACTTTTGAGTATTAGCCCAGGTGCAGTGGCTCACATCTATAATCTTAGCATTCTGGGAAGCCAAGGTGGGAGGAGTGCTTGAGGCCAGGAGTTCAAGACCAGTCTGAGCAAAAGTAAGAACCAACCAATCTCTACCCCCAAAATAGACAAATTAGCTGGGTGTGGTGATGCACGCCTCGTAGTCCCTGCTACTTGGGAGGCTGAGGCAGGAGGATCTCCTGAGCCCAGGAGTTTGAAGTTGTAGTGAGCTATGATGACACCCCCCCATCAAAAAAACCCCCGACATCTGTCTTGTTCCTTGTTGTATAAAGTAGAGGGCATAAGTGGAGATGGGGGGATAATAAGGAATTATGTATCTTGAAGTTAAATAAAAATGTTTGAATTATGTTATTTTCAAAATCACAAACAAGTGAAGATATAAATGAAAAAAGAGACAATATACTTGGCTAGACCTAATGATATACCTCTGATCACATTACAAGTAGTCATACAATGAGTATACTATTTTTACTCACTGTTTTATATTGGTTTTAAGATATAAGAGCTTATGGCAAATGTGAAGACTTGTGAACTTTCACATAAAATTATGTGAATGGATAAGTAAGGTGTTTTCCTGTTGATTAAAAATAAGTATATTTGAATTAGAGCTCTAAATAATAATGCCAGAAACAACAATACAAAGAGAACAGCAACAACAACAAATAACAACCTAATTCTTAATTGAGCTCAATTAAAGCTAGTGGATAACCAAAAAAGAGTATTTGTAAAACAAGAAAATTTACTATTGTATATAAACCATCTGCAATGCAAAATTATGAGTCATTTGGGTCATCCCAACAAGAAAACTTAAAAGCCTTCTCTTAAAAACAGAGAAGGGTAACTTAAATAATTAAAAGAATTTGGGAGACTGGAGGTACAATAAATAATCTAGACAACTTAAAAGATTATAATTTTTAGGAGAAGATTAGGACTTTTTAGGACTGCTTGAAGTCTGTAAGTTCATAAAAAGTATGAAACCAGTGTAAAACACAGGCTTTTCACCAGATCCTCATTTGTCTGAAGTGGAGGCATCTCCTGAAGTAGATAAATTCAATAAACCAATGCATTCATTCAGTAAATATTTGAATTCCTCTTAATACCAGGTACAGTATTAGGTAGATTCTGGGTACACTAATGAGAAAAAAAAAAAAATCAAAAAATTCTATGCTCTAGAGGTTACTAGTTTGGTAGAGCCAAAATACTGGTAGACCAAATATAATATTTGTGGGATCTGTTATGGAACATAAAAGGGAGACTAAATAATTCTGTCCAAAGGCCACCCAAAAATAATGCTGGAACTAAATTTTGAATGAATAGGAATTTGCCATAAGAAGTGAGAAGGAAAACAAGTTAGGAAGAATATTCAGTGTGTGCAAAGACACAGAGGCCAGAATTCAGAGAACTGCAAATAGTTTTGCATGAACCAGAGATGTGAACAGAGAAAAGAGAAAGCATGTTGTCATGGGTCTTGTATGTGATACTATTTAGTCTGGTATTTATGATGCATGATGTATAAATCCTTATAAAGGATTTTAAAGCAAGAGAGTGATATAATCAGATTTGTCTTGTGAAAAAGGTCTTTTTGGCAATTGTGTAAAAGTGACAGAATAAGAAAAGGGAACAGAGACAGGTAGACTAGTCAGTGGTCCCCAGCCTTTTTGGCACCAGGGAAGGGTTTCATGGTAGACAATTTTTCCAATGACAGGAGTTGGGTGGCGAGCAATGGGGAGCAGCTGTAAATACAGATGAAGCTTCACTCACTTGCCGCCACAGCCCACAGATGGTACTGGTCTACAACCTGGGGGCTGGGGACTGCAGGACTAGATAACAAGTAACTAATCCTTCTGTATAAAGATATTAAGGGATTAATTAAAAGCACAGAGAAGAAGAAAAGAATAAGATACTCAGGTTAGTAAGGAGGGAGAAGAGATACAACCTAGTGACTAACTGGATATCAAGTATGAAATATTAATCATGATTCTCGTGTTTCATGGTTATTCTTTGCCTAGTAATACTGCCACTCATGGAAACAGGGAGAAGAGGAATAATTCAGTATTTAGACAGGCTGGGTTGAAAGCCTTTCTACTAAAAATGTGGGCCACAGTCTCTAGGACAGTTAGAAATACAGACTCTCAGGACCCATCCAAAATGTACAAATTTATACTCTGCATTTTAAGAAGACCCCAGGTGATTCATAGGTACATTGGTTTAAGGTACATATTAGACCATCCAAGAGGAAATGTCAGTCACAAATGTAAGAAATATAAGTTTTTTTTTTTTGAGACAGTCTCACTCTGTTGTCCGGGTTAGAGTGCTGTGGTGTCAGCCTAGCTCACAGCAACCTCAAACTCCTGGGCTCAAGCAATCCTTCTGCCTCAGCCTCCCAAGTAGATGGGACTATAGGCATGCGCCACCATGTCCAGCTAATTTTTTCTATATATATTTTTAGCTGGCCAATTAATTTCTTTCTATTTTTAATAGAGACAGGGTCTTGCCCTTGCTCAGGCTAGTCTTGAACTCCTGAGCTCAAATGATCCGCTGGCCTCGGCCTCCCAGAGTGCTAGGATTTACAGGCGTGAGCCACCGCGCCCGGCCCAAAAATATAATTTTTAACAAAAAAAGTTTGATCTAAAGATACAGATTGGGAGTCACCAGGTAAGTACTGTAATTGAAACTGAGGGAGTGGAACATCATTCGGAGAGTAAGAGAAGAAAATCTGAAGACAGACCCTGGTTAACAGTAACATTTGAAGTGTAGGCAGTAGAAGAGATGCCAGAAAAAGAGAAAAGAGAGATGTGTTAGAAGTAGAAGAAAACTGGGAAATAACAAGTAACACAAGTGAAGAGAATAGCATTTCAAATGCTAGAGTCAAGTGAGATTTAGTACTCAGGAGGTAAAATGGTAGAAAGAGAAGCCAGATTATAATAAGTTGAGGAATGAATGGCTAGAGGTGAATACATAGAATTTTGCATATAATTTTGAGACAGGCTGCAGCTATAATAGATGTACTGATTTGAATTTTTTTTAATAAAGGTGGCAAATTGGGCATGTAAATGCTTGATGGTTAGTAATTTAAACTTATACCAATGAAGGAGTATAAGATACAAGAACAATAATCTATCATTTAATAAGTACTGAAATAGTGCTTGACGTAAGCTCTCAATAAATATTTACAGAATTAATGAATGATTTACTCTGTGTTTGCTAGTGTCAGACATATGATAAGTGATTCATGTTATCTCTCTGAATCCTCAAAACAGCCTGACCAGGTTAGTGCCTACTTTATGTGTAACCCATTTTATAAGAAAATCGAAGAAGATAATGCTAATGGATCAGTATTTTTTCTAGCAAATCTCCAATGTAGCATCACAACCTTAAGCATCACCAGCTATCAATAACAGATGGTATGAGAAGTAAAAAACCATTTGCCATCTCAATACAGGTTGAATATCCTTTACACGAAATGTGTAAGACTGAGCTTCAGATTTTGGAATATTTGCATACATATAATCAGATATTTTGGGGATGGGATCCAAGCATAAATACAAAATTCATTTATGTTTCTTATATACCTTATACACATGGCTGTAAGGTAATTTTATACAATGTTTTAAATAATTTTGCGCATTTGTCATACGAAGTCAGGTGTGGAATTTCCTACTTGTGGTATCTTGTCAGTGCTCAAAAAGTTTTGGATTTTAGAACATTTCAGATTAGGGGGATGTTCAGTCTGTATTATATTATTTCAAAACTCCTTTCTGTGTCTGAAGGTTTATGATTCTAATACAGAGGTTGGCAAATTTTATGGCCCATGAGCCCAATCTGACCTGTGCTTTTGTTAATAAAGTTTTATTGGAACACAGTCACACTCATTCATTTAAGTATTGTTTATGGCCGCTTCCACACTATAATAGCAGAGTTTGATAGTTGCAACAGAGATCATGAATCTGAAAAGTTTTACTTTTGCCTATGAAGCTGAAAAGTTTTACTATCTAGTCTTTCACAGAAAGTTTGTCAAGCTCTATAAATTAGGAAAAATCCACATTCTTTTTTTGAGACAGAAATTTTAACATGGTAAGACTCATGCTAAAGGAAAAAACCATGATTACTTATATAATTATTTTGCTGTCACAGTGAAGTGACAGAACACTATTACTATGGTACAATTTACTATGAGAAATTATTATATGCCACCTTTCACCTTGAACAACTAGAACATGAAAAACAGAAGTATTTTAGAAAGCATATTTGGAATTGACTAAGAAATATGATCTGGGACTTTCTGTACAACTCAGAATGGGTTAATGTGAATAAAATATACCAAAACTTAAATTCTTCCCTCTTCTGAAATAATTAAACATAAGCCTTTTGTTTCACGAAATGGTTACTTTAAATAGTGTTCTTAAAAAATTACTACATATTATAAACTAAAGTATGTACAATGAAGGTTATTGTGATAATCCCAGAAGCTACTTGATATTGAAAATAAAGAATATGAAGCAGTGATGATAAAAAATTAGTTTGGTTTTTGTAATTACTATAAAAACCGACAATTCTCCATGCTCTATTCCATAATACTTTTAAGATCGAAATTCTGAAAGTAGAAATATAATAATGGTTTTATCACAAATATACCAACTTCTCTTGGGCTCAGAAAATACTGGTATTATATATAACAATACTAACATGGCTATACATTATGGAATTAAACATTTTTACTTGAAACATGCTTATACTTAATATTTATACATAGCATTAAAATTCAAATGTTTTCAAAAGTAAAAGACACCAGCATGACCACATGTACCCCAAGGTTTGTTAATTTAACTATACATAAGAAATTTACATTAGATATAATAAAATCTGATATAAATAGGAGTGCTAATTGTAGTATCAAAGCTACTCTTGATCCTCATGAAAATCTAAGTTATAAAAGGTTATTAATAAAACAAGTCAATAAATACAATCAATTCAATTAAAAAGCAACTGCCAAAACTTTTAGAAGAATGATCACGCTATCATTCAGAAAACGAATATAAAAAAGCCAAAACGACCATGACACAATTCAGAGTTTAAGTATTCAAAGCAACAACACATGAAAAACCAACAAAAAAAAAGTAAGAAAATTCCCCCCCAAGCAAAAATAGATATATTCTGTGCTACATCAGAATATATGCTAGTCTAACAAAGAATGTAATAATTAGACGTACATCTGCTTTGAGCCTCACAAAAAATGTCCCCAAGTCAAACAACTAGACCAAAATGAGCAATATTACAGACAATTCTAGGAAAGGCAATTTTATAAAATACTAAATCCAAAAATTTCTCTTAAATAAGGCAAGAAATCAAGGGAAAATCAGCAAAAATCAAAACAGAATGAGGCACATAAATTGAACACTTACGTATTTCAGTTTAAAAAAAAGTTCAGTTTCGGTGACATGCCAAGACACAATAGAAAAGCCTTAGTTCAAGACTTTTTTGGCAATGGAAAGGACCATTACCGTTCGATGTCAACCAAAAGAATACACTTTCACAGTTATCCTTTAACATGTTTATCCTTAAAATTCCCTGTGAAGATACACATATATGATTTTCTCTCTTTTGTATCCCAAATTCTACTATAATTACTTCTCTTCGTGGTGACTTGTCATTTTGTGCAGGTCTACTTTCCCTTAATGGAATTCTTCCTTAGGAGTTTTATGTAAAATAAATTAACATTTAAAATATATTAGAATGGTGTGTTATTTAAAAGAATTACACTTAGATCTGGTAAGGAAAGGCTCTCCTTTTAAGAAAACAACCACTTCATGTGTTGTATTTTAAATCTAAATTTCATATATTGTGTTTGGTGACAGTAAAGTAACCTAGTATTTACCAATGACTATAAAACCACCACAAAAATAAATATGAAAAAAATTCATATACTGTCTGAAAGTATAATCCTAAAAATTCTTATTTAATGAAACTATTCTTGTGAAATGTGATAGTGAATGATTAAACAGAATTTACTGGAGTTAATTTTACATACCTTGGACTTGAGGGAACCTTCCCAATTTTCATCCACAGACTTCAAGAATAGCTCCTGCATAGAGCTACAAAGGGAAAACAGGAATTTAAAAAATTGGTATAAATTTAAATATGTACTTATGTAATAAATATATAAAGTTTCACAGTATAAACATTATAGTTAAGCAGGTATACAGATCAAAGAAATGTCAGTACTGGACAGGACCATGGAGTTCTAATTCAACAGAAGAGAAGATGGACGTTCAAGTATAATAAATGGTAGAGGACTTTATGCCCTACTTAGATTATTTTTAAGTCTAGCCAAAAAGACAGAAGGAGATAAGGAAACTTGACAGTGAACTTTAATAGGTAAGATATCCTAGGAAGGTCTATACAAAATTTTAAAAGATTTCCTAACAGTTTTTTTAGGATGATAAATTAAACATAGGTATATATGCTTCTATCAAGATAGATAATGAAAATTCTTTCTGGTTGCTTTTAATATTAAGTAATCAGTGTTTTAAAATTTAAAAAAGCTCGATACCTTTTAAAAGTAATTATTATAGAAAGTACTAGGTAAAGATATATAGGCAAACCAGTAAAATCTCATTATAAAGAACTCAAATGCAAATATTTCCCTTTAATGGAATTCAGTTAAAATGGATTCAATGGTAAATATCGCCTTTTTAGCTATAGAATCGGCACATTCTCTTTATGGTCAAAACTCATTATAAAAAACTCAAATGCAAATATTTTATTCCAGTGAATTCAGCTGAAATGGACTCAATGGTAAACATCACTTTTTTTGTAGCTGTAGAGCCTGTCTGTTCTTTTTATAGGGGCAGGGATATATTTGGGAATGCTGTGATTGTAAGAGAAGGCTGGCAATTTCAAGAACAGACCATACCCATTTCATTGCTTCTTAGTTTTTAGATTTGCTTTTTATGGAGGTCCGAGATATAAAGATGGATTTCACTTTTTAAAGTTCTAAAATAGCATTTACTTATTTAAAAAAATCACAGGCACTATGCATGTTTATTTAAAATACTTTGAAAAATACAGAAAAGTACAAAGTAGAAATTTAAAAATCACCTTAATTTGATCTAAAAAGATAATAACTTTAAACATTTTGTTGATTCTGGGCTAGATCAAGAGTTCTTAAATTTCTGAGCGATCACAGATCCTTTTGACAATCTAATAGAATTTTTCTTTAATCTGGCTGTTCATGGTCTCTCTGAAACCACTGATGGATTTCAGATTAAGAACTCATATCCCTAAGAGTCTTTGAAGCACTAAAAATTTAAGAATAGGTTAACTTAATTCTATACAATAAATTGCTTTTGAATGAGATTTAGTTAATCTTGGTTAGACAACTTCAGTAAAAAAAAATCTTAAAAAATATAAGGCCATATTTCCAATAAAGCTAATGAAGAGACAGATGCTCAACATCATTAATCATTAGGGAAATCCAAATCAAAATCACAATGAGATACCATTTCACTCTCATTAGGATAGTTGTTATAAAAGAAAAATGGCAAGGATGTAGAGAAATTAGAACCCTTGGGCACTGCTGTTGGGAACATGAAGTAGTGTAGCTGCCATAAAAAAATGGAATTGTGGTTCCTCAAAAAATTAAAAATAGAATTTTACCATATGGTCCACAATTTCACTTTGGATATATACTCAAAAGAAATGAAAGCAGGGTCTCAAACAGACTTTTTATACACTCATGTTCATAGCAACATTGTTCACAACAGCCAAAAGGTGGAATCAAACAATGTGTCCATCAATGAATGAATGGATAAACAACATGTGGTATACACATACAATGGAATATTTGGCTTTAAAAAAGAAGGAAATTCTAATGCACATTACACCATAAAGGAACCCTGAAGAACCTTGCTAAGTGAAATAAGGCAGTCACAAAAGGACAAATAGTATGATTCCACTTAAATGAAGTAACTAAAGTAGTCAAATTCAGATACAGCAAGTTAGAATGGTGGTTGTCAGGAGCTTAGGGGAGGGAGGAACAGCGAATTATTGTTTCATAGGTATAGAGTTTCAGTTTGGGAAGACAAAAAAGTTCTGGAGAAAGATGGCGATAACATGGCTAATACAACAATGTGAATGCTCTTAATGACACTGCACTGTACAATTAAAAATGGTTAAGATGGTGAATTTTATATATGTATATTTTACCACAATTAGAAACATATAAGGCCATATTAAAATTTGGCTACTAGATTTATCTTTTGTTTGTGATCCTTTGGAAACTCTTGGTGGAGATTCCACTACCTTACATGATAATAGCATTTCTCTATACAACGTTTCCCAATATTCTTCATATCATGATACATGTGGAAAATGATAATGGTTGTATGGAGCACTGGGGTAAAAGGAGGAAGCTACTTATAATTGGGATGATGAGCCTGGGAGCCCTAATGCTTACCCCAGGTCCCACATGTGTTGTTCTCAATGGTTCAAGACTCAGTATCCTACCACACCCATAATCCATTCATGGAAAGCATGTCTCTACACTACAAAATACCAATTGAATAATTAAAAACATTAGAAACATGTCCTTTAATGAATAGGCAGCTCAGATGTGACTTTTTCCAGGAAAACTTGATTTCCTAGTCTCAGAAGCTTTCCTAGTAAACTTTCCCAGAACTCTGCTCTCAACATAATGAACATTAAATATTCTATAACTTGACTGTAGGCAGGAAATATCTTAATTTTTCCCCAGAACTGGACACAAAGCTGCTCAACCTATGTGTGCTGAAGGGAGAGAACTATTCACTTAACAAAATTTAAATGCCTCTTTTTTCATCATGTAACTTTAAAAATATTTCAAGTTCCTTTGACATACTCTGTAGAGTAGTTCCAGTCCAGGGTAATCAAAAGAAAATGTAACTCAAAGTTAGAAAACATTTTAAAGTCAAATTGTGAAAGCATAATTTGTGATGCTAATTGGCATCTTACTTATGAATTTGTACGAAAATATTTGTTTTTCATGGTGCATAAATAATTTAAATCAACTACAGATTATAGTAAATTTTAAGTGCTTTATAAAGTAATCATAAGTATCCATGGCATCACACACAATGAAATACATGCCACTTATTATTTATAAAGTAAGACTTCTCCATCACATAAAGTATGAAAAGACTAAAAAAAAAATGTTAAAACTTGGAATTCCTTGACTTTAAGTTTCAACTTTAGCATTTTTGTTTTTTTCTTAAGAGACAGGGTCGGGGTGGGTGCAGTGCCTCATGTCTGTAATCCTAGCTTGCACTCTGGGAGGCCAAGGTGGGTGGATTGTTTGAGCTCAGGAGACCAGCCTGAGCAAGAGCGAGACTCGTCTCTAAAGAAAGAAGGAAAGAAAGAAAGGAAAAGAGAGAAAGAAAATAAATAAATAAATTAATTAATTAGCTGGGCATGGTGGCGCATGCCTATAGTCCCAGCTACTCACGAGGCTGAGGCAGAAGGATTGTTTGAGCCCAGGAGTTTGAGGTTGCTGTGAGCTAGGCTGACATTAAAAAAAAAAAGAGAGACAGAGAGAGAGAGAGAGACAAGGTCTTGCTCTGTTTCTAAATTCAGGCTGAAACACAGTGGTGGATCACAGCTCACCACATCCTTGAACTCCTGGGCTCAAGGGATCCTCCTGCTTCAGCCTCCCCAGTAGCTGGGACTACAGGTACACACTACCACACCCAGCTTATACTAAGATTATTAGTTGTATGTATCTCAATTTCAGATTTTATACATTTCATATANGCCTCCCCAGTAGCTGGGACTACAGGTACACACTACCACACCCAGCTTATACTAAGATTATTAGTTGTATGTATCTCAATTTCAGATTTTATACATTTCATATATTTTACTAAGATTTCTGGGACAATGTACTCTTTGACTTGTAAAAAGGCTTCCCTGGTAACAAATTACTATAGAAATATAGTAATTTTCCCCCTCATGCCCACCTGACCAACCTTGTATTATCAAATTTTAGTAAAGGCTTACAGTGAGGTTTTACATATAGAAAAAGGCCGTGTTCTCTACTTTTGTGGTGATAACTTTATTGTAAGTAAAGTTCAACTAGTTGTTATAAAAATGTTCAGATTAAACAGCAGGACAAAAAGCTGGTCTATACTCTTTCTCACCAGATATCTAGATTTCAAAATAAGTTAACCTATAACACTGAACAAAGGTGATACTTGTGAATTATGTGAATTTTTTGAACTAAAGAAAAACAAGTGCTGGCTGCTATCATCATACCACTACAACTACCACCACCAATCTATAAATCTTGTCCAAGTGATAAATATTCTACCACTTTCCAATACTAAGCATTTAATATATGTTTCTGTTATTGATGGTAACCTATGGCTTTAAAGAAACATGACATTAAGAAAATCTTGAAATACTGAATAAAGAAAGAGAAAAACCTTGAAATAACCTATTTATTTGAGTCAAACTAAATCTCAAATTTTCATACAACACGGTATTGTGAAGAGTTCAAGTTATAAAATTAAACATGCATGTGGACCATTTCTGGCTCTGTCACTTGCAAGCACCACATTCCCCCCTGGTTAAGTTATTCTCAGAATTTCAGTTTACTGTTCAAATGAAATGGTTATTACCCACCTTTTAGAATTGCTATAGAGTTAGATGCTCAATAAATAACAGCTATTATTATATTTTCTTTCACACTATTGGCTAAGTTCAAGTTGTGTACTTAAAACTTTCCATTTTCATGCACAGTTAATAGAATTTTCAGTTTGGGGACTTTCAGGGCTATTATTTATTATTCTCCTGTAATTAGAACAGTCACTGAAAAATTTCTCAAGCTTCAAATTCAAATTACCGTAGAGGAGTGTTCTCAACCCTGACAGTACACTAGAATTACCTGGAAAGGTTCTGAAAATTACAGATCCTTGGAACCCACTCCAGATCAACTAAATTAGGGTATTTAGGGGTGAGACACAGCCATCAGTATTTTAATTACGACTACTTTTTTTTTTTTGAGACAGAGTCTCACTTTGTTGCCCAGGCTAGAGTGAGTGCCGTGGCCTCAGCCTAGCTCACAGCAACCTCAATCTCCTGGGCTCAAGCGATCCTACTGCCTCAGCCTCCCGAGTAGCTGGGACTACAGGCATGCGCCACCATGCCCGGCTAATTTTTTCTATATATATTTTTAGTTGGTCTATTAATTTCTTTCTATTTTTAGTAGAGACGGGGTCTTGCTCAGGCTGGTTTTGAACTCCCGACCTTGAGCAATCCACCCGCCTCGGCCTCCCAGAGAGCTAGGATTACAGGCTTGAGCCACCGCGCCCGGCTAATTACGACTACTTTTGAAGATCCCCAAATAACTGTAATGTGCAGCGTGGGATGAAAAACACTGCCTCATACTATACTATGTTAATTAAGCAGAAATTGCAAAATGATAAAACAGTAGGCTTTTGCTTAACAAACTAAAACAATTCTAAAAGGTAAACCAAGTAAGCATTGACTAAAGCAAGACAAATGGTACAATACATTTTTTCTTTCCTTATAAGGTACTGCTTGTAGCTATACATTCTCCTTTTGGAAACCCTCTATTTTATTTAAAGGCAAAACTTTAGTATTAAGAAGATTCAATAGTACCATTAGGCAAAAACAAAAAAAAATTTTAAACTATAATTAAACTTGCTTTTTATTCTCCTAAAGTGCTGGTTTTACTTATATTAAAAGAAGTTTTCAAACCAAGTTAATATAACCATTAACATAATAATTACGAATACTAACTAGCAATATGAAGAAAATGCTCTGTTAAGTGAACAAAAGCAAAAATTTTAGCTGTTGAACAGAATTCAGATCTGAGGAGTACTTCAAAGGTTTACTGAAAGCTTGCCCTTAAATAAAATAAAGGAATTTTAAAATAAAGGGGCCAGGCATGGTGGCTCACACCTGTAATCCTAGCACTTTAGGAGGCCCAGGTGGGCAGATTGCTCAAGGTCCGGAGTTCAAAACTAGCCCGAGCAAGAACGAGATCCAGTCTCCACTAAAAAATATAAAGAAATTAATTGGCCAACTAAAAATATATAGAAAAAAAATTAGCTGGGCATGGTGGCGCATGCCCGTAGTCCCAGCTACTCGGGAGGCTGAGGCAGGAGGACTGCTTGAGCCCAAGAGTTTGAGGTTGCTGTGAGCTAGGCTGACACCATGGCATCTAGCCTGGGCAACAGAGTGAGACTTTGTCTCAAAAAAAAAAAAAGGAAGTATGGCTATAGTATAATGACAGCTGAACACTATTTGAGATCCAATGAAAAAACAATTATGATATACTCAAATATGTGAGCCACTTTTCCAAACATTAATTGCATCCAGTGTAATTTCTTAAAATCAACTTTACACCTTTCCATATAGTGGAAAAAATATATCATGCAGAAACTATTTTTAGCAAAATTTAGCCGGCTAATTCTCAGGGAAAATGTTTTTCACCTAACCACGATTAGTGGTCTGTTGATTTTTTTTTTTTTTAGACAGAGTCTTACTTTGTTGCCCAGGCCAGAGTGAGTGCCGTGGCCTCAGCCTAGCTCACAGCAACCTCAAACTCCTGGGCTTAAGCGATCCTTGTGCCTCAGCCTCCTGAGTAGCTGGGATTACAGGCATGCACCACCATACCCGACTAATTTTTTCTATATATATTAGTTGGGCAATTAATTTCTTTCTATTTATAGTAGAGACGGGGTCTCGCTCTTGCTCAGGCTGGTTTTGAACTCCTGACCTCGAGCAATCCTCCTGCCTCGGCCTTTCAGAGTGCTAGGATTACAGGCGTGAGCCAACCACCGCCGATTTTTTTTTTTTTTTTTTTTTTTTTTTTTAGAGACAGGTGTCACTCTGTCATCCACCCTGGCTGAATGAAGTGCAACGGTGCAACTATAGCTCACAGCAAACCTGAACTTCTAAAACCCTGGGCTCTAGAGTAACTGGGACTACAGGCACGCATCATCACACTCAGCTAAATTTTTTCAAAAATTTTTTTTATAGATAAGGACTCTCACTATGTTGCCCAAGCTGGTCTTAAACTTTTGGCCTCAAGCCATCCTCCTGCCTCAGCCTGCAAAATGCTGGGATTGCAGGTGTGAGCCACTGTGACTGGTACTACTAATGTTTTAAATTCATTGTTTACCATCAAATCATTCATATATTTTCTGACTTTTAAAAAAGTGCCTGGAGTGATAGAAACAACAACCTACAATTATACATGGACAAATAATTAGGGCACTAAATTATCTGTGATCTAGTAGCAACCCTTTGTCAAGATTTCAGTTTAAGCCATGAAGCAGATATCAAACAATGTATAAGGCAAACAGTATTAACTGTTGACACTTCCATACCTACTCTGACTGATGGCATTCTTGCTTAGGAGTAATAGATGCATATTGAGGATTAGGGGGAAAATTCAGATTTATAATAAAATGTTGTTAAAGCAAACAGAGCTGGCTAATATAATTCTCCAAACTATACCCCTGAGATTAAACCACTATTCATTTTTGGCTGCTTTCTACTGAATTCTGAAAAAACATAAAGCAGTGAGTTTATGTTTAAAGGAAGCTAAGGAAGGAAGTGAATTTATGCTTAAGGAAGCTAAGTTTAAAACTTATCTACTACAACATTAAAGAGCTATTTCTTTCTGTACTTTTAGTTTCTGCCTTGAGATTGAGAAGAAAGCTACAAAACAAGCAAGGTAACATCTACTTTAATTTAAATTAGGTTCCAAGGTAAGGATATACTGGAGGAATCTTTCCATAAAGATACCAAGATACAGTTAATCTTCCACCAAAATGCTCAATGAAAATGTACAAAAATAAACTGAAAATGAAAATGTTGGATGCTACTGCATTCTATATCAGACCATTCTAACTCTGAAACCTGAGAAAAAAAGAACTAGATTTCTTTCAATACTGTGATGACGAATAGGACTTATATACATATCTAATAGAATTTGTATATTCACCTAAAACAAGAAGGTAAAACTGTAATAATGAGACTTTTATTTAGAAACAAATATACCACAGAAACACATGCACACACACAACCCTCCTAGCCCCATGAATACTTCACCTACAAATATGAATGATCCAGCCTCATCACTTGGTATTTTCTGATACTTAGGACATATCACATGATGAAAGAAAATAATTAGAGAAAATGAGAACGTGGCCACTAATATGACTCAAAGCTTGAATATCTTAGTGTGTAGTTTTTATTTATTTATTTATTATTTTTATTTTTATTTTTTTGAGACAGAGTCTCACTTTATTGCCCAGGCTAGAGTGAGTGCCATGGCGTCAGCCTAGCTCACAGCAACCTCAAACTCCTGGGCTCAAGCAATCCTGCTGCCTCAGCCTCCCAAGTAGCTGGGACTACAGGCATGTGCCACCATGCCTGGCTAATTTTTTTTCTATATATATTAGTTGGCCAATTAATTTCTTTCTATTTATAGTAGAGATGGGGTCTCGCTCTTGCTCAGGCTGGTCTCGAACTCCTGAGCTCAAACGATCCGCCCACCTCGGCTTCCCAGAGAGCTAGGATTATAGGCTTGAGCCACGGCGCCCGGCCCTTAGTGTGTAGTTTTTAAATGAAACCAACTAGCTGTTTGGTAATAACTAAAAGTAAAAATATTATGGAAAATGGCAAATTATTTACTACATAGCACTCAGCAGGAAAAAAATAGTTTGCTCCTGTATATTTAAAAAATACAGCCTATTTTCCTGTTAATTTGACAAACTGAGATCCAGTCAAAATATGGTTCAACATTCAAACAATCAATAGCCTCAAAAACTGAACATGAAAGTGCTAACAATATATGGCAGCAAAAGCGGCTTTTCAGAAGAAATCAATTATTTGTGTTAGTGTTGATATTACCACTCTAATACTGAACAACCATTGTTTGCCATAAAAAGGGGCAATTCTGATCATCTTTAAGAAAGGTCACAAATATCTGAAAACAACAATACACAAAGCAGCCAGCACAAGTTAAATTATGGTATCTCTCCTAAAACTAAAGAAAGTAATCAACTATAATACGTGGATTTTAAAAACAGATACAAAATAAAGCTATAATAATCCGAAAGCTTGAATGTTATATGAAAACTTAAGAGTAGCAATATGAAACTAGAGAAAAAGAAATCAGGCCATTCCACTCATTATTATTTTTTGCTTGTTCTTTGACAAGTATACTATTTTAAGAATTCATTATGGTAGCCAGATAAAATTCATGGCCTTCTAAATTAAAACTTTTAACACTTATTTCTTCAAAATCCAAACTCTTTATAGCTAAGGGATTTGCTGCTTTATTAAAAGTTATTCTCTGCTGCTGCCCCTTCTCTCATCCACCACCATTGCCTTAATGGGCAATCTTATAATTAGCTAAGTTTACTGTAGTCCTCTTGTGTTGGGGTGACTATTTCTCAAATAAGAACACTTGGAAGCATCCTTACTTGTCCCCTTCCCCCTCTAATCCAGTCCAATAAATCCAATAAAATAAATGTATTGTCTAAATCTATTTCAAATCTGTCCCTTTTCCTTTTCACTGATAATGTGTTGGCTTGAGCCTTTGTATTTTCCCACTGGAAAATGGCAATATAAGTTTTGTTTTTTTTTAACTCTATTCCCCTCTGTCCTATCAACTATTGTTCACAACAACAACAACAAAAATAATGAAAATGCAAATCTTATACTAATTCACTATTTATAATTTAATTTCATTCCCTGCATAGAGAATAAAGTCCAACTTTTTATCAAGGTACATAAGGCTCTATATTACCTGGCTTCTATTTACCTAACCATCATCCTCTCTCATCATAACTCACCTATCTGATTTATCTTAGATGTCCATATTGTCATGTCTCTACCTGTTCATTAAATTTTCCTTCTGCCAGAGAGAACCTTCTTATCATTATTTTCCAACCTATCATAAGTATCAACTCCTATATAAACAACTGGTGATATTGATCAGACCTGTCAAACTGTTATGCCCTTCCTTCCGTCTGGGTGCTTTCACAGCACATATGTTTGTTTTGTTTATAATACTTGTCTTACTGAATTCTTTAGAAAAACCAATGCACCTGAAAATAATAAAATCTTCCTCTGCCTCCCACCCTGTACTTAATGACTTTTAAACTGTTTAAGTTCTTCTATGTTTTAGCCCAAGAAACAGAATATCACACAAACTATATTCTGGCAGTCCAATTTCCATGTCTATTTCTTTTACTCCTTGAAGATAGTGATTTTGTTTTATTTTGACATTCTTAGAGGCTCTTCTAAGAAGAAATATTTAGTGTATAAAATGGAAAGTTTATTTTGATTCTGAGGTAAGTATGTCTAGGTAGACATATTTACATGTTAAAGGTAGACAGATATAAAAGATAAATTTAAATATTTTCAGTTCAATTAAAGAACTCTATAAAATAAACTTTAAAACTTTTATAACACAAATACATGATACATATATTTATAGCCACATATTAGCTCTATGACTTTAGGCAAGATATTTATGCCTCAGACTCAACTATGAAATAAAGATAATAATGATACTTACTGAGTTATTGTGAGGATTATATAAATTAGTGCATTTAAAGTGCTTGGAACAGTGCCTTCATATGGTAAGAACTTAATGAATGTTAGTAGTTATTAAGTACATATTTGTTATTATTTAGAATTATTGCTATTCAGGAATCTTAGTGATACTTACATTGAATTTGAACTGCTGCCAAACATTATTCATATCTTTAAAAAAAGCTTTGTGAATAATGTTTTAATATTATAATTAGGATCTGGAAAAGACATTTATTTATATTTTTGTTTCCTTTGAAGAAATCAGTTCATGTATTGATGCTACAGACACACTATAAAAGCAAAACTATTTTAAGCAACTGTGAAATTTCTTTAGCAACTACAATTTCACACACAGTTAGTTTAACCTCCATTTCATCCTTCTATGTTTTACACATCAGTAGCATTTTGTGTCCGACAGGCTGAAGCTTAAAAGTTGCCACTGTCTTGAATAATGCTGTTTAAGCCAACTTCTAAATCACTCTGAAACTGACTATAAAATTTCCATGCAAATTGAAAACTAAATGTTTTCATACTCTTTTATCAGAATTAAGAAAAAAATTATGTGGATTTATTTAAAATGTTGTCTGGTTGGGCCTTAAATAAAGCAAATTTGGTAATACGTTTGAAAAACACCAAGTAATGGGTGCCATTAAAGTCTGTGGTAAATTGAGAAATGAAAAAACTTGATAATTTTAATAAAAACTAGTAATGGAATTATTGTACAGTAACTGTGTGATGCAGGTCTTACTGTACTATTGTACAGTAACTGTGTGACACAGGTCTTAACATTTTTAAGATGAGAGGCAAAATAGTATAGAGGTTTAAAAACTTGAGGTTTGGCCCGGATGTGGTGGCTCATGCCTGTAATCCTTGCACTCTGGGAGGCTGAGGTGGGAGGATTGCTTGAAGTCAGGAGTTGGAGATCAGCTGAGCAAGAGCAAGACCCCTATCTCTACAAAAAATAGAAAAATTAGCCAGTCATGGTGGCACACACTTGTAGTTCCAGCTACTTGGGAGGCTGAGGTTGGAGGATTGCTTGAACCCAGGAGTCTGAGGTTGCAGTGAGCTATCAAGATGCCACAGCACTATCTATAGTCAGGGAGACAGAGCAAGAAACTGTCTCAAAAAAAAAAAAAAAAAAAAAAAACTTCACAAAACTTGGGGTTCTGGTCCCAAACAGACCTGAGATGAAACCAGGTGCTAGCATCTATTGCTAGGTAACTTTCGGCAGATTATGCCCTAGTTTCCTCTTCTGTTAAATAGGGATAATAGTATTTACATTACAGGTCATTGTGAGGATTAAATAGATAATGTGGGTAAAACACTTTATAACCAGGGTAAAAAATAAACACACAAAGGTGAGCCAATGTAATTATCATAACAAAATTGAGGATCCTAGAGCAATTTCCTGGCTCAAAGTCAAAGTCAGTAAGCAATGAAGCTGAGATGAAAATTTGACTCTCAAAAACACTTATAAAAAGAAGGGGATAAAGTCTTAATGAGCTATATATACACGTTAATATTACCTATGTAATGTCTCTGGCCTGCTGAAGTGCATGCAAATATCGAGGCAGAGTACAACACTCATTTAAAATGATAATGCGACTACATAAAGCTGGTGAATTAAAATTAGTCCAGTTCCAACTAGGTAATAGAGTGGGGAAGTGGTGGGGATCTAATTATATTCATAAATTTATTTTATGCACTGCTTAGGTCCATTTATTCAAATCTAGTGTAATAAGATTAATAATGAAATAAATATTTTTATTGTTTGCCTATTATCTGAAAAGTAGATTTTTAAGTGAAAATAAAAGTCCTTTATCAAATATCTGAACTGTTGTGTTATTTTCCAGAATAAGTTGGTGATCAGCTGCCTAAGCTTCTATTGGTATTCTGTGAATGAGATCAAAATGTTCTAAAACTCAAAGAATCTTCTGAATTTGTAGAGCTTTTTTTTAAAATTACTTTTAACTTTTTCTCTTCCTAATTTTTTTTAAACTTCTGAAATCTGTTACCAGGCAATAGAGTAAACATATAAATAGCAGAGGAATGTTAGCAGAAAAATTAGAAATAATTGTGATTTGATAGTTTGATCTTTTTCATAATTATTTTTATATCATAAACATATTTTTATATCATAAACATAAAAGTTGCCACTGTCTTGAATAATGCTGTTTAAGCCAACTTCTAAATCACTCTGAATGAAACTCTAAATCACTCTGATGGTTTAATTTATTTTCTGTTATATTATAATTATTATTTCTGTTTTCAAAAATATCATGGCTTCTACCTGATCTGCCATCTGATGAAGTCTGAAAACTAATAATGTATTTTATTCTAACTTAACTTTCAAATGTGGGTCACCTTTAATTCTGAGAATAGTTTTATCCTAAGAAAATTTCAGCTCTACTTTAGCATTGGTTTTGAAAATTGTTCTTAGCAGCAAAACCTTTTTTATCCAAATGTAATGTTTCACACAGCATTTTAAAACAATCAAAATGACACACATTTATAAGTTAAAATTTGTAGTATTTTCCTTATTAAATGTGTCTATTGATAGGACTCAAAAATCTCAAATCTAGGATTATATGTTTGACACAATTTTTGTACTGTTTCATACAAACAAGTATTTGTAAATAGTAAATAAAGTTTTTATACTACTAATTCTGTTATTATATTTCCTCTTGATTCAGCTGATCCAGGAGCTTGAGTGGAATAATAGAAAATATTGCTCCAAATTTTTATCATTGGCAAATCTAATAGTTCATGTTATATCTCTTATCTATTTCCTTTTATACCACTTTGTCAAAAGCAATCATTACTATGCTTTTCTTTGATTTCTCCAAATTTTCTATTTCTTTTTTGCTTTTTAAAATCAGCAAACCAGATACTATTATTACTACTACTACTAGTCATCACCACCTGCAGCAAGTACTTACCTATTACTTGTTATAAGTACAATTTTAAGCAGAGTATGGATATTAACTCATTTAATCATAACCACTTTATGAGACAGGAACTATTATTACCCCCAATTTATACTATAGATGAGAAAATAGATTCAGAGTAGCCAAGTCATTTGTCCAACATCAGCTGAGTAGCAGGGAGGATCTGAATCTAGGCAGTCTGGTTCTGGTGTCTTAACCACCACTCTAAACTCCTTCCTGATTCAATTAAGACTGGATGAATAGCAAATCAGGTTGAAATAATTTGTTTATTGGTTCACACAGATAAGTAATTCAGCCAAGCAAATTTGTTTCTCCAGAAGGTGCTCTGGTTTGGTAATTAACTTGACCTTCAAAATAGTAGTTTAGAAATAAAGTAGGTGAAAATACAAAAGAAGAAAAGTGCTAAAACCAATTAAATCAAAATATTTCGAAGGAAGAAGAAATAAGAAACCAGTGGTACTATGGGGATCTTGGGGAACCAAGATCCAAAAAACAACAAATACTAGCTGAAGAAACAGGGGCATATAGTCAAGGAGAAACACAAAAGTTCTATAATAGTAATAATGATTAAATGAAGCTGAAATCATTGTTATTATGATATGAGCACCTTAAATGAATAAAAAAGGAAAAAGTACCTAGCGGCCATAAGCAAGTTCAAGTTCACAGAATTGGAAAGAATTACAAAAAGATGAGAAAAATAAACCACCCACCCATTGAAATACTATGCTTAATCTAAAGAACCCTAGAAAATAGTTCAAAAGTTCTTTTTTCCTTTTTTTGAGACAGTCTCACTCTGTTGCCTGGGCTCGAGTGCCATGGTGTCAGTCTAGCTCACAGCAACCTCAAACTCCTGGGCTCAAGCAATCCTTCTGCCTCAGCCTCTGAGTAGCTGGAACTACAGATATGCGCCACTATGCCCAGCTAATTTTTTCTATATTTTTAGTTGTCCAGCTAATTTCTTTCTGTTTTTAGTAGAGATGGGGTCTTGCTTTTGCTCAGGCTGGTCCTGAACCCCTAAACTCCAGCAATGCACCCTCCTTGGCCTCCCAGAGTGCTAGGATTACAGGCGTGAGCCATTGGCCGTTCAAAAATTCTTGACAGAAAAAAAATTTATGTTTGTCCCCAGGAAATAATTTTAATCTGATGTTCATGTATTTGAAAAAATATCTATTAACGGTCAGATTGGAATCACAAAAAAGTTGTGTTAATTAATTAACATATCTCTTTTTAGATAGATTTGGGGTGCATATGATATCCTTATAAATAAAATGTGGAAATGAGAGATCTATATTTGTAGTTAGATAATTATAACCAAAGAGTGTTACCAGTGGATAAGTGCCAACATGGAGACAAGTTCTCTTATTTTTTCGGTTTTTAAAAATATCTTACAGGATATACATATAAGTGAAATATGTGAAGAAGGTATTTATCAAGCAGTTACAAAGTTCAAATATATTTTCAACATAACATTATTTTTTTTTAAAAATCACCTTTTCCATCTTGTTCTTAGTAAAAGCAGCCATATTCAAGGACAAAACTTTATGAAATACTGTGTGCTAAAGGATGGGAATTCAGAAACATATTAGAAAGCAGTCCTAGACTTCAAAGAGCATAATTTATTGGTAGAGAAAGAAAAGCAAAACAGGGAGGGGGATGAGGAAGAAAAAGAAAAGGAAAACAATAGATAGAATATAGTGCAAAACAAGGTATTCCCAAGTGCTTGGGAATATGGAGGTGTAGTTACCATAACGTGGGAGTGATAGAAGTGGTGGTTAAAGTGTGGAAAATTCTCAGAAGAGGGCACACCTGAGTTAAATCTTTCCACACAGTTACTGTGGCAGCTAACAGGTTCTTGCCTTATTCCACAACCATAGCTGGTAACTGTTTAGTGACCCAACTTGACCCACTACAATTCTTGTGTAAAGTATTTCGAAAAGCCAGTCAGAAGTGAAAAAAAGAATGGAATTAACACACAAAAGGAAAGACAAAAGAGAGAGACTGTGAGATCCAGTCTCTGATTTTTATCCACCTCCTTCCACCCAGGTTGTTGCTCAACTATGGGGTCCATGAGTTGAAAGATTATTTTCCCTAAACCAGGCAGCTAAGATTATTGGACAAGGAAGTTCAAATACAAGATGGATGGGAACAGCTCTACTCAATAGGACTGGGTATCTTTACCCTGCCTTCCCTTTCATCTTAAGAGTCTATACATAAAGCTGAAATCATGTTACTTAGTAAATACTAACTGTACAAAAATAGTACTGAAGTTTAAATATTTTTTCTTCCAATTAGTTTACACCTCTCTTCAAGCTACAAATCGGTATTTTTTCACAAGTCAACATCATTACCAATGTTTGTAAACTATACCTGAGTACATAATTGTGAGCAAAGCTACTTAAAACAGTAGTAGCTTACCAAAAATCCCATTCTAGCCACCTAGGTATTCGAGATGCTTCGTAGGTCCTTTATTATCAAAATGTGTATGTGGGGGCGGAGACTAAACACAAAGTATACCAGAATATCCATTAGCAGAACGACAAGGGATTTCAAAGACATCTTATGCTTTATTTAGGAATAATTTTTAACAAAATTTTATGCTTCTGGCTATTAAAGACTAAATGGTGCCCATTAATGACCATTTCTGTCCAGAGCGTTCAGTCCGTCGGAGAGCTCTGCACCGTAACCCAGGCCCGTCCTCCCAACGACGCCAACCTGCACGCCTGCCTCAGGCCGGCCAGTGGCCCCCGTGTCCTCCCACCAATTCCAGGCCGGCCCCATGCCTCACTTCTCAGAGTGAGCAGCATGGCGCCCTGAGGTCCTAGCGTTTGCTCACGCAGGCGATGGTGACAGAGGTTGTGGCTCAGCAAGGTGAGAATGTGTCTGTGAAAACTACAAGCTGTCCACAGACTGCTCTTTGAACGTAAATGGTCAATGCCAGTGACTTCAATTGGTACATAAAATACTGTCATTAGCTCAAAACTGGCTTCCAAATGTTTGGTGATGAAGGCAGAAATGACTGGCTCAAAGTCTGGGAGAAGAGCGAAACCTGAAGGGGCTCTGCAGAATAATGATGGGCGTATGACCCCCGACTGTGATGAGCATGGGCTCATTAAAGCCAAACAGTGCAATAGCACTGTCACATGCTGGTGTGTGAACACTGCTGGGTCAGAAGAACTGACAATGACATTGAAATAACCTGCTCTGAATGAGTGAGGACCTATTGGATCATCATTGAACTAAAACACAAAGCAAGAGAATTTTGTGTTGTTCAAAGTTTGCAGACTGAGCTTCAGGAGACAATCACAATTCGTTATTATCTAGATCCAAAATATATCACAAATATTCTGTATGAGAATAATGTTATCACTATTGATCTGATATAAAATTTTTCTCAGAAAACTCAGAATGATGTGGATATAGCTGATGTGGCTTATTATTTTGAAAAAGATCTTAAAGGTAAATCCTTGTTCCATTCTTCTACGAAAATAGACTTGAGAGTAAATGAGGAACAACTGGAACTGAATCCTGGTCAAACTTTAATTTACTACGGCGACGAAAAAGCACCAGAATTTTCAATGCAGGGTCTAAAAGCCGGTGTTACTGCTGTCATTGTGGTTGTGACAATAGCAATTATTGCTGGAATTGTTGTGTTGGTTATTTCCAGAAAGAAGAGAATGGCAAAGTACCAGAAGGCTGAGATAAAGGAGATGGGTGAAATGCATCGAGAACTTAATGCATAACTACTGTAATTTGAAGATTAACTACTAGAAGGGAAATTAGCAAATAGACTCAGATTACAAATGTGTGAACATGGGACAAAGAGAAGATCTTGGAGGATTACTGTTTTGTTAGTTAACATCATATATTTGCAATAATGAAATATGTACTCAGACTGTAAGCAGCATGAAATTGACTTTACCAATCTTAAAATTTGATCACAAGTGTCTTATATATGCAGATGTAATAGAAAATCCAGAACTTGGACTGCATAGTTAAAATTACTTATGTGTAACCTTGAGGAGTATGCATTTGATATGCTTCTACAGTTGAGTCTGAATGCCTACTGTCTCATCTGTGATTGAAAAATGCCTTTCTATTTGAGTCCTGTACATACAAACTTTTTTATGAACTATGAAATAAAACATTTAAAACTGAAAAAAAAATAACCACTACTAAAAATGATTAGTCTCCTCCTTGGATAGACTTATAAAGCATGTAACTAAGCAAGAACCAAAAACGAATGTCCTAATATCATTTATTATATTGATAAATGGCTGAAAGTTTTTGTATATAAACTACAATTTCCTTTTCTAAAAGAATTATAAATTCACAATGATTCACACACACATAGCCACGTTTAAGTATTTTTAATGTAAGGCACTAGTCTATATATTATAGATTTTTAATTTTATTAAATGAGCACTAAATTTAACTATGATTTATGTTACCTATGATGATGTACCAATAATTCAGAGACAAGTATGGCACAGATTAAACAATTACTATTTCTATACTTGAATGTGGCTTGCATCTAAATGGGGGCTTGCCCAACAGACCATACTCTTAAAGTTTCTCGTATTATTTTTAAGTGTTTTTGATGTGTTTTGGTTCCACTAGGCTTACTAAAGAAAGTAATTCATCAACTTCGTGCAAAAGGGTACTAGTAAATGCTTTTAATAAGAAGTAAATCTTAGAGATTAGGGGCGCAGAGCAAAGAAAAAAACTGGATTCAGTATAAAAGGTGTATTAGGGCACAGGCTCACTTGTACTGAGATAATAATCATTTCAGCTTGTAATGAGTTGGGCATATATTAACTGACAGACTACCTGCCTGTTGTTATTGCTGAGCTGTAACTGCTGAAAGGTGTCAAAATACAACATATAACTACATTAATAATGAAAACTGAACAGGAATATAATTATTTTTAGAAGTGTGTGATCCAAGTTTGGTTCCACTAAAATGATACCACAAAACTACAGTTTTAAGAAGGACTACTGAGAAAAGGCAACAAATAAAAATAGCTTATACATGTATGCACTTGGTGTACAGTTTAGGTATATTTGTTATCAAAGAACGAACATCTCAATTTATCTGTAATCACAAGGGAGTGTGATAAAGATTGTTTATTATAAAATACTCTTTGTTCTTCTATCCTTCTAAGTTTGGTGTCTTAGTGAATAGACTGTTGGTTGAGTAGTAGTACAGACCACAGAATAAGAATAGTTTAATGGTAAGGAGATGATGACTCACAGATTCCTTCAGCAATTTGTCTCATGTGAATATCTCATCCAAAAAAAGAAGAAGGGGAAGGGTCACACTAAACAAGATAAGTCCTATGTTTTAGAGCTATTTAAAATCAAGTTTTTAAAACTTGCTTAGATTTTATTTATATTTAATAAAGACCAACTTACATGTATGGAGAGCTTCTCAACATTTAAATATATTATTGGTATAAATAAAGTAAAAAACATATAAGACATTTTAAAGCTTGCCTGCTTGTTTTCCCTTTAGAACTCTAAAAATGTACTCAGTGTTAGAAATAAACCTTTATTATCTAACAATGAGAAGATATTACTGTTTGAAAGGTTTATAAACCATAGCACTTCAAACAGAATTAAGCATGTACAAGTGAAAGAGAATTAAAAGGAAAATTAACAGATGCCAAAATTTTTTCTCACTCCAAACACTCTCACTAATTCAGTTTTATCTGGATAACATAAATGATCTTTCTGGACTATTTTGGAATTTAAAGAAATCTAAGAGTTTTAATGAAAAGATTTAAAAGCTGAACAAGTTCACTATTAATTTGTTTGAACAGCAGGTTTAAAACAGCAGAATTAGACAGATAGACCTACTTATCCATGGTTCAGTTTTCAGACGTTAAAGGTGAGGATAGGTGTCTCAAATTATTAGTAATAAGTATATAACAGTCCATATTCTTTGTTAATCAGACTTAAAGTTATAATTTATTGTTTATATAATTACAAGTAAAGTATTACATGCTTTACTCTCACCTCAAGTTTCATCTTAACACTGTGTTCTTATTACTAATGAACAGAAGAACCTATTAATTATTCTTTGGCTTCATTTGGCTAAGAGTTAGGAAGACTGGAGAACCACAGGATCCAAGCATGTTATAGGGATTCTGCTTCCCATTTGCTTGACAACCATAGTGGAACGGGATCCTGGTATGGAACCATACTTTTCCTTCCTATTTGCTTTGACTGAGCTAATGACACAGGCAAGAAATCAGTTGAATTTTACTAAAAAATATAAAAGTTAAAGACTTCTTTATACTTAAGTTGATTAAACAATTTATATTTTACCTTAACTAAACCATCCAATGAAAGAAATACCCTAGAAAACAGTACCTTTTTGGTTTCAAATTGTGCTTCCTCCTGACAGCATCCTCTGCAATCAGGATCCAGCTGAAGCAGGTTGAACTGTCCAAGAAGATCACAAGAGCTGCAGAGCAAGTTGCTAGAGAAGCCTAACTCTCTGCATGCCTCCGATGAAAACTCTGCCCCAAAAGCAGACACCTGAAAATAAAAAAGAAATAAAATATAACTCCATATTTACATTATAAACCTTCCAAAAAGGAGAAAATAGGTTGTTAAAAACACACTGGAGACAAGTTACTGAAATATTTCATTTGGAGACAAATTCTTTTTTAAACTCTATAACCTTATATGAGAGTCTTTGGTGCTTCCCACCTCCCACACAAGCTTTTTTCTTAAAAATCTATCATCTTTCAGCTTAGCTAAAATACAAAAAAAAAAAAAAAAAATCGTTTTCATGATATGTATATTATATATTTTATTAAAGATTTGTTTTTAAAAGGAATTTTCTTTTAAGAAAAAATAATGCCCATTTCATTATAAGAATTTAGGACATGCTGGGCGCGGTGGCTCACGCCTGTAATCCTAGCACTCTGGGAGGCCGAGGCGGGCGGATTGCTTGAGGTCAGGAGTTCGAAACCAGCCTGAGCAAGAGTGAGACCCCGTCTCTACTATAAAATAGAGAGAAATTAATTGGCCAACTAATATATATAGAAAAAATTAGCCAGGCATGGTGGCGCATGCCTGTAGTCCCAGCTACTCGGGAGGCTCAGGCAGGAGGATTGCTTGAGCCCAGGAGTTTGAGGTTGCTGTGAGCTAGGCTGACACCACGGCACTCACTGTAGCCTGGGCAACAAAGCGAGACTCTGTCTCAGAAAAAAAAAAAAAAGAACTTAAGACATGTTCATATAGGTCAATGGAATAACACTAATTGCAGGATCAATCTGCAGTCACATTCAGCAGGGGAAGGGAAGAGAAAGAAGGGGGATGGTGTGGGAGAAGGCAAGAGCACAGAAGAAATCAAACTTTTGATTTTAGGTACTAGCTCTACCATCTCCAAGACATGTGATCCTGGACAAGCTATCCTCCCTAAGCTTTCATTTCCTCACTCATAAAGCAAGCAGTAATGTTTCCTATATAAAACAGACTGCTGCAAAGATTAAATGAAATGACTTAATATAATCAATCAGAATGACAGACAAAAACAGGCTTTCAAAAATATTCTTTCCCTCATCCATTTTTCTTTCACACCTCAGTGAACGTGGCATACCTTCATTTGTCTATAAGGCCAATCCCTCTATCTGTGCTTTGGATACTATCTTCTCTCATTTTCACAGAGATTTTATTTTATCAATAAAACAATGCAATAACACATTGGAATATTCAAAGGCCTCTGGTTCTAATTGCTCTCCCCACATTTTGTCACTTCTGAATTGTTACTAAAGCCCGGTTTCTGATCCTACCATTCCACTAAATTTGCCAAAAACCACCAAATGCAAAGGCATTCAAAACTGTTCTGCTTTAGCTGCTCCTTCCATAGGCTTGTCCTCCATTTTGTTTCTCTTCTATGACCTCTTACATGCTGCTGCTTCCCACAGTTCTGCTTTTGGTTTTCTCTTAGCTTTACATACTTTCCATGGACAACTGCATCTTTATCCATGGCTTCACATACCAATTTATTGAAAACTCCCAATATTTTCTCTTGAATGCCAAGCTTCCAAAGCCAACAGCCCACTTGATGTCTCATTTAGATGTTGCATATGCATTACAAATTCAAAATCTCCAACAGTGAAACTTATCTTTTCTCCTTAAATCTACTCCTCCTGAAGTACTCAGTATCTTCATAAATTGGTACTATTTCTCTGACCAGCTGGTTTTCCAGGTCAGTCGTCCTACACTCCACAACCATCATGATTTGTGCAACCAATTAATGCATTTTCATAATTCTGTCTCTTAAGGGGTTTTCAAGTCTTTTCCTGCCACAGTGGCTTAAATGCTCACTGCCAGCACTACCACTCATTACTCCCCCAACTCTATTCTATTTTCCAGCTACAATGAATTCTGACAGTACCTTGAAGTATAAAACTACTCTAACACACCTTTGCTCATACTTTTCCTTATGTATAAGGCTCTTTCCCCCTTGTTAATGCCTACAATATTTCTAGGAACTTGATCAATATCAGTTTACTAGAAAGTTTTCTCCAAAAAGAAAAAAAAAACAGACCTCAGTCTTTAGCCATAGCACTTTTCCTGAGAAAGAAATTTGTGCACAGCTATAAAACAGTACTACTCATGACACTGTACTATGTAAATCTAGGGTTGTCTGACTCCGTAACAATACTATGAGCTCTTTTGAAGGCAAGCATTAAGTTGTTTCTCTGTATTTTCAGCATTAGTGCTAGTTTTTACATGTTTGTTGAATAAATGAATTGGTTAAAACCACAGCCTCAAGTAGGGGGAACTTCAGATTATTTGATAGCAACTGATTGATCTTCTACCAAGGATCTACAAACTTTATGTAAAGAGTAAGATAATAATTATATTAAGCTTTGGTAGCTATATGGTTTTTGTCACAACTACTCAACAACTCAACTACTGTAGTGCAAAAGCAGTCATTGACAATACACGAATGAATGTATTCCAATAAAACTTTATTTACAAAAACAGGGTCAGCTGGATTTGGCCCATCAGCTGTAGTTTGTCAATCCTCTTCTAAACTCATCTGGTAGATTAAAATCCAGTGGCATTACCAAAGAAAAAAATTTTTTAAGTCTTGCTGGCATATTCACTCCAAATGCTGATCATCCCATTTGATACTTTTTACATCTTTTACCTTATCTCTGTAATAAATTGGAATGTATATAATCTTTAAATAGATCAAATATCCTAGCCTAGTGGGAGACATCTAAGAGTTTATTGGTTAGTTTGTGTAGTTGATCCCTCTAGTTTAACTGTAAGACATTTGCTACTGTACTACTGCTTTGCATAATTTCTCCATGAGTAAAGTGACCTGCCTGCTCTAGTTGAGAGGTTAGTTTGAAAATCAAGTATAGCAATGGGGCAGACTGTATTTTCCAAAGATGGCTGCATCTCTCTTTATATATACATGTATCATCTCACGTGCTCTTTTCACAATGTGATAGGTAATACTACATTGAGAAATGGGGTCTATGTCCCCTCCCCTTGAATCTGGGCAGGAGCTATGACTGTTCTCACCAACAGAGTTGTCAAAGAAGTGGTATTATGTGATTCTGAAGGTAGGTCATAAAAAAAGAAACAGCCTCTGCCCGGCTAGTACTCTCTTTCTGGTAACATCAACTTTGGAACTTAGCCACTGTGCTGTAAAGAAGCCTAAACTAAAGAGACAACGTGGAAAGGCCCATGTAGAGAGCAACTGAAACCTCCAGCTGACAACCTGCACTCACATGACACTCACTAGACATGTGAGTAAAAAGCCTTCAGATTTCAGGCCCCAGTCTTTCAACTGAGGTCTGAGACACCATGGAACAGACAAGCCATCCCTGCTGTGCCCTGTCTGAATTGCTGAACCACAGAATCTGAAAGCAAAATATACAATTGTTTTACACCACTATATTTTAGGGTAATTTTGTTTTGCAGCCATACTAATAAAAGTGCAATAAAACTGAAATCACTTTGAAAACCGTGAACTGCTTAACAAATGTAAGAAATTGTTACTAAAACTTGTTTAACAAAGTAAAGATCTCAAATGTATAATCATACAATTGCACTACTTGGTTTTATTCTTGCTTTATTAATCACCTACTGACAGGTGGCATGAATATGCAAAACATGTATACTGAAGTCTTAAGACATCTTGATTCAAATGCTAGCACAGAGCAATCTCACCTCTGAACATGGAGGTTATCACTTATCTCAGAGTTTTGAGGATTAAAGGAGAAAATGTACAGAAAGCATCTAGCATCCTGCCCAGTACACAGTAGGTGTTTAATATACGTTGGTATTATTCCCACCTTCCACAATGAAAGCACACTTAAAAACTACAAAACACTATGTGAAGTGTTTTAGTCATTACATTAGACATGGGATAAAGGATAAGTGTAGAGGAGATGTAAGGTCTCTTGAGTTTCACGGATGAACTATTTTTATCTAGCTAGTCATTCTATCATTGGATTTGCAGACTCAAGGCTTTGAATTTAAGGATATTAGAGCATATTTTTAAGTACTTCACAGATAAATACTTAGTGCTAATTAATACAGAAGAGTTCAGGCTAGGCATGGTGGCTCATGCCTGTAATCTGAGCACTCTGGGAGGCCGAGGCAGGAGGATCGCTCGAGATCAGGAGTTCGAGACCAGCCTGAGCAAGAGCGAGACTGCGTCTCTACTAAAAAATAGAAAGAAATTAGCTGGACAACTAAAAACATATAGAAACAATTAGCTAGGCATGGTGGTGCATGCCTATAGTCCCAGCTACTAGGAAGTGGAGGCAGTATTGCTTAAGCCCAGGAGTTTGAGGTTGCTGTGAGCTAGGCTGATGCCATGGCACTCTAGCCTGGGCAACAGAGTGACACTCTGTCTGTCTCCCCCCGCACCCCCAAAAAAGAGTTCAAAATTATGTCTGCCATCTTTTTATTGCCACAAAGTAACTGAATTAACATTTAAATTTGCACATTAAGACCAAATATTAAATTTTAAAATAATTAGTCACACTTGTAAGAAAGACAAAGATTCTAATAAGGTTCCTGACTGAGATAACCATTTAACTTTCTCCCTTTCAAAGCAGGATTGACAAACTAAGAGACTCCATTCTCTTGTTCTCCATGCATTATTGTTTTATTTTTCTAGTATTAATGATTTTCTGAAACCTCCAGCTGACAACTTGCACTCACAGGTAGATGAGGGCTGGCAGCAGGAAAATTGGATCAACTATACTGTATCATTACCTTTTCAGGCAAAAGTCTGGCATTGCTATGTAAATTATACTTATATCTACATAGTAGTAGTCTCAACTAGTCTTTACTCTCAGGAAACACAAATGTTTTTCATGTAATTCTGAACAAATTTCAAATCTGAGACAAAAGCAAATAGATGGGTTTACAGAATGAACCCCCATGAAAATTAATACCAGAAACATGGCCCTTATAGCAAGCACCAGATATTTTGCTAAGCATATTACATTATTATTCCATTTTATCTTTTTTTTTTTTTGAGACAGAGTCTCACTTTGTTGCTCAGGCTAGAGTGAGTGCCATGGCGTCAGCCTAGCTCACAGCAACCTCAAACTCCTGGGCTCAAGCAATCTTACTGCCTCAGCCTCCCGAGTAGCTGGGACTACAGGCATGCGCCACCATGCCCGGCTAATTTTTTATATATATATTTTTAGTTGGTCAATTAGTTTATTTCTATTTTTAGTAGAGACGGGGTCTCGCTCAGGCTGGTTTCAAACTCCTGACCTTGAGCGATCCGCCCGCCTCGGCCTCCCAGAGAGCTAGGA
Source organism: Mirza zaza (assembly GCA_008750895.1). Lineage (NCBI taxonomy): Eukaryota > Metazoa > Chordata > Mammalia > Primates > Cheirogaleidae > Mirza > Mirza zaza. The sequence continues at coordinate 32,822 of VSMD01064227.1, read as the reverse complement.
TTACAGGCGTGAGCCACCGCGCCTGGCCATTCCATTTTATCTTAACCACCCTATGAAATAGGAATTATTAACCCCATTTTACAGAGAATGAAACAGAGGCTTAGGAAAGTTAAGGTAATTTGTCTAAGATCACATAGAAAATAGGTGGCAACATTAAGATTCTAATTCTGACCCCAAAGGTAATCACAACAACAAAAATAAACGAGACCTGATTAAATTAAAAATCTTCTACACAGTCAAGGAATCTATCATGAAAGCCAACAACCTACAGAATGGCAGAAAATATTCACATGCTACACATCCGATAAAGGATTGATAACTAGACTCTATACAGAACTCAGGAAAATCAGAAAAAAAAAATCAAACAACCCTATCAAAAAGTGGGCAAAGGACATAAACAGAAACTTTTCAAAAGAAGAAGATAGACTAATGGCCAAGAAACATATGAAAAAATGCTCAAAATCTCTAATCATCAGGGAAATGCAAATCAAAACCTCAACGAGATATCACTTAACTCCAGTGAGAATTGCCTTTATCAAAATGTCCCAAAACAATAAATGTTGGCATGGATGTGGAGAGAAAGGAACACTCATACACTGCTGGTGGGACTGTAAACTAGTACAACCTCTGTGGAAAGTAATATGGAGACACCTCAAAAAGCTACAAGTAGAACTACCATTTGATCCAGCAATCTGATTACTGGGCATCTACCCAAAGGAAGAAAAGATATTGTATAAAAAAGACATCTGCATTACAATGTTTATAGCAGCACAATTCACAATTGCAAAGCTGTGGAAACAACACAAGTGCCCATCAATACATGAGTGGATCAATAAAATGTGGTATATGTATACCATGGAGTTCTACTCAGCCACAAAAAACAATGGTGATCTAGCACCTCTTTTAGGATCCTGGACAGAGCTGGAGCCCATTCTACTAAGTGAAGTATCACAAGAATGGAAAAACAAGCACCATATGTACTTACTAACAAATTGGTATGAACTGATCAATACTTATGTGCACATACGGTAGTAACATTCATCAGGTGTCAGGCAGGTGGGGAGGGGCAAGAAGGTGATGGGTATATTCATACCTAATGGGTGTGGTGCACACCATCTGGGGGATGGACACACTTGAAGCTCTGACTTGGGTGGGGCAAAGGCAATATATGTAACCTAAACATTTATACCCCTGTAATATGCTGGGAAGAAAAAAGATTCTAACCCTGCCCTCAAAACCTCTAACCACTGTTAATAACTACCATATTTTACAGAATCCATGATATATCATTATTGTTTGTACCTCTATGAATAAGAAAAATGCTGACAATAATTGTGTGACCCATCCATTATAAGACTCAGCGAGATATCAACATATGAAGAAATGGGGTGGGGGAGGGGTGTCTCAGACTCAGTAACAGACAATATCATTCTATACTGCTTTTCAGTACAGTGCTTTTCTGAATGAGGAAATATTATACATCATCTGAATGAAGGATCAAATATCACTTTGGGGAGCTTCTGTAAACAGCTCCCTTACGTTGTACTAAAATATTACTTTTCTAATGCTTAAGCATACTCAGAATGTATTTTCAGATTAAATCACTTTATAAGGTCCCAGTTGCCAACCCATTGAAATGCTGATAACTACACACTGCCATTAACTTGAAATTATAGCTATTCGGAGGTGTAGATAGGCACAGAAACTCAACTTATCTAGTTTAAGGACTCAGAGGTGTGAATTAACAAAATATGAGCTAAGTCCAAAGGACAGTTTTATTCTCTATACCCGGTGGTAACTCAATCTCAAGGTGTAAAAAGGAATTGTTCTCTCATCCCCTTTTTATTCACGTCAGGTTCCAAAGATATGGCTAATTTTCACTACTGCCAACTACTTATCCTGGTCTTTTATTTCCTTTGGCTGACTGTGAAATTCAGGAGTTTTTCTAACTTCTTACTGTTTTTCCAACAATTCTCCATATTCCTTTTCATTTTCAAGGTTTTGGTTGCTTTTTTTTCTTAAAAACATTAGTCATTATGGAAGAGACATAATAAACCTTAGGGAAGTTCAAACAGTTTATTAAGGGTGAATTCTTCAGGACTCCCTTTCTCTTGGGAGTAGGTGGGGTTTATCACTGCTGTACACAAAGTGCAGATATTCTGATGACTGATAGCTTGGAGCAATATGAATGAACTGGGAGGCCATTTATACCTCAGAGGGATTTAAATGAACAAATACATATGAGGCACAATAAAAAATTATGAAAAAAAAAAAAGGTTCCTGTATTCCCTTTGGCTACATTCTAATTTGCACAGGGGCAAAAGGAGTGGAGGGGTGGACACAGATGGACACACGCACACACAGATATGATTGGTTAAGACTGTGTGGATCGGTGTAATACAGTACAAAGTATGATGGCAGAATATGTAAAGGAGAAATTACATCTGACTTTGCAAGTCTGGAAGTGGAATGTGGATTAAGCTTTGTATTGTATCTAAACAAGAAGGAAATAAGGAAACTAAGGCCAAGAGTAAATTAATTTGCCTTAGATTGCAGTCAGTTATTAGAAGTTAAACTAGATAATAGATTTCCTTAAAGTTTACTGTGGTTTTTCACTGTTACACAACACTAAGAATATGAATTTACTAGGCAGAGTTTGAAAGAGAGGGGCTGTGCATGATGGCTGTCTATGGGGATACTTAAGCAGAATGGTGTGGCTGTGGCTGATAACCTAGCAGTTTTATTTGATGGCTTTTTGTGTGTAAGTTAGTATGCTCTTTCTTGTGGCGGTCACACAAAAGAATGGGTAAGTTGATTCCTGTCCTCAAAAGGTTTTAGTCTGTACTTACTAGCAAGAGTTATACAGTTATCAGGAAATTTTTGAATCATATCTAAGGCACAGTCCAAGTATGTGTATTTTAACCTCTCCTTCCCTCATAATTCTCATAGATACCTCCAGTTGGGATCTCTAATAAGCTAATTGAACACCATGTTCAAAGGCATGCTGAATGAGAACATAATGTGTGAAATATACTAAAACAAGTGATGCCAATTCTCTATCTCTACCTTTTTGCTATCTCAGTAGAGGTAAATGTTGGGAAACTAAGTCTGGACAAACAAGTGCTTTGTTAAGGAATACTGAGGAGAGACCTCACCTTAAAGCAACAGGGAGCCACTGAAGAGTTTTAATTATGGCAAATTTAAGGTTTAGAAAGATCACTCTGGATACACTGAAGAGACTGGATTAGAAAGAAAGAAAATGAGATGGGTAGACCATTAAGGAAGCTGTTGTGGTAATTCCAGGCAGGCAAAGACAGTGGCCTGAATTTAAGTTACTACCTGAAGAAACAGAATTAATTGGACTGTCTTGGAGAGTTCTAAGGGTCAAGTAACTAATTGAATTTAGAGAATCAAAGGAAAGAGGATTTAAAATGGCTAATTTCTGTGTTAGGTAATTGGTAAGCCAGCAAAGCCAACCATTTAAATTCTGAATACAGACAGAGATAACTCGAAGGGTGAACCAGGAGGCTGTTATTTCTAAGGTGAAAGATGTTTTTGCCCCAAATGAGGGACTAACAGTAGTTAGTGGAGAGATCTGAGAGATATTTAGGAAGTAAAAGGAATTAGATTTGGTAATTGCCTGGATGTGAGATATGTAAGGAAATGATGGAGTCAAAGATGACACCCAAGTTTAAGGCTTAAATTCTATGGATGGCCACTGTGGTACATTATTTAACGGCCATAAATTTCTCCTATCCTGATAATGCATACTTCTTTGCAATGTGACCTGTCACTCTTCCCACGTAGAGATAGATGGACTCTATTTCCCCATCCCCGAAATGTAGATTGGTCTTGTGACTTGCTTTGAGAAATATGTGGTAGAAGTGTTATATGTGATTTCCAAGGCATAGCCTTAGGAGGCATTGTTGCTTTTGTTCTTTTAAAGTGTTGCCCTGAGACTGCCACGAAAAGAAGCTGATATAGTCTATTAGAGGATGAGAGGTCACATGGAGAAGAATCAAGTCGCCTCAGCTGATAGCACAAACCACGAATGGTGGTACCCTTGGACATTTCAGTTTAGCTGATCTACTAGCTCAACACAGTGCATACGTGAGACCAGAGGAAATTAGAAGAACTACTCTACTAACCCACGGAATTATGAGAAATCACTGTTGTTTTAAGTTTTGAGCTGGTTAAACAGCCACAGACAACTGAAAGTCACAGACAGGGAGATCAGAAGGCAACTTGAATTGCTATTTATCCTTCCACAGTGGTGATGGTGAACTCCTATGACCTAAGATGCATCAAAAATTAAGAGTACAAGTTTAGAGAGGAGAGTTCCAGTAATTTCTAAGGCACCAAATACCTGAATAACTGAGTACTGGAATGTTAATTAGAGAAGTAAAGAATCTACCTTTTTGGTAAGGTAGCAAAAGCAAACAGGCAGGATGCTTTGAAACTCCTTCATGAAAGAAAAGCAGGTGTTTACAGAGGCCTATCATATAGTCCCTAACTCCCCGAAATCTTGGACAAATCAATTAAACCATTCTCTAGGAGAAAACTTTTCAGTAGGCTAAGTAGGGAATATCTGAAGAGTTAAGAAATATAAAAGCTCCCAACAGAGCGCCTAAAATTCTATTATTCACATAGCAAAACATGTATTGCAAACTTCTTCTTTTTTTTTTTTTTTCCTTAGACAGAGTCTCACTCTGTTGCCCTGGCGTCAGGCTACCTCACAGCAACCTCAAACTCCTGGGCTCCTTCTGCCTCAGCCTCCCGAGTAGCTGGGACTACAGGCATGTGCCACCATGAGCGGCTAAATTTATCTATATATTTTTAGTTGTCCAGCTAATTTCTTTCTATTTTTTTAGTAGAGACGGGAGTCTCGCTCTTGCTCAGGCTGGTCTCGAACTCCGGAACTCAAATGATGCACCCGCCTTGGTTTCCCAGAGCGCTAGGATTACAGACGGGAGCCACCGCGCCCGGCCTATTGCAAACTTCTTATGAGGAGCTGGCCAACGTCTAGTTGTTTTGTGAACGAATAGAAAAATAAGTCAAAATTAGGCTTTCCCCATTCAAAGATTAAGAACTCATCTATTCTGTTAATGGAAAAAAATAAAAAACACTGCCCAATTTTAAGCAAAATGAAAGCCATAAATTAAAAAATCAATTTCAAAAATAACTTATGCTTTGGAATACAGAAGCTTCTTATACGCAACAACATTGTTTAAAACCACAAATCACACTGAAGAACACACAGCGGTATGTGACTGCCAAAGAGAAGAGGCTAACAGTTAAGTAGGAAGAACGAGTGAGAGAGCAAGCGAGGGAGCGAGAGATGTCAACAGGAATTCTTCACTTGGACCGAAGACTAGAAGAGTTTCCTCTAAGATTTGGGAGCCTCGGCACAAGGAACAACAGTTCCCCTGAATTTCCTCCCGTTTAACAACCACTTTCACTCTTTGCCAATCTTTATTGCCCCGCCCTGTGTGACTTACTGATTGTTTTTAGCCAGAGCTGTGTAACAGAAAATAAGTACTCAAGACAATCTAAAGTTTGGAAAACACTGCTGCTAGAAACCCAAGGCAGGGGAGAATCATCATCAACCGAGAAATTAAGGCCACGTCGCATTCCAGCCGCAGTCGTTACTAGGGAAGCCCAGTCCTCCCACCCTTTTCAAAGGTGGCTCCCAACCAGGACTAAATGTTCCGTTTTCCTCAGCTGTACGCCTCCTACTCGCCCTTGGGGCAGCTGCGGAGGTGATCTACACTCACCGCTTGAAGTACAGTCGCCAACAGCAAACGCAGCCCAAACGCTGGAACAAGCCATCGCCCAGGCCCAGCGGCCATCGCCTCCATCTTCTGTAGGTCTCTGGCTGCCTACAGGACCCCTTAGCTAGGGGCGTCCACTCCAGAGCCTGATCCAAAACAGGCCGCTAAAGGCTGCTGCCATCAAATCTCTTGTTTTGCAGAGACGGGTATAAACCAAGGGCATACGAAAGCTTAAAGGTGATCAAATATAAAGACAGTCACTGAGTGCTTTCGATTACCCAAATCAGGCACTTTCTTAAACTCCCCACTTCTTTGCTACTCGGTGCTCCTTTCTTTCATTCACGACACTCCGTCAAGCAGCCAAGAAGCCCCGCCTTCACTCGTTTCTGCCCTGCCTTCTCCTCCAAGTTTACCCAATCGAATGCCGCCATGATAGAGCCCTTGGCAGAGGAAACCAACCGTAAACCGAACCGAGAACGAAGAGCTGGGCTTCTTCGGTCCAATAAGCACCATCGAACAGGAGGAGGGGGTGGAGCCTCTGGTTGCCGAGCAGCGTACGTGGATGCGCGCGCGTGGTGGCGGAGGGGGATGGGCGGGGGCGGGGCTGAGGGCGGCGCAGCCGCAGCCGCAGCGCCGGTGGAGGAGCGCGCGGCCGCGGGCAAAGGAGGGAGGGAAGGAAGGAAGAGAGGGAGGCGGGCAGGCTGGCGAGCGCGGGGGTCGGGAACTGAGGCAGTAGAGGGAGGCAAAAGCCCGGCAGCCGCTTCGCACTGTGTTTGCTGCGCGGGCTTTTGGAGGAGGCGGCTGTAGAGTCAGCTGAGGAGAAGAGGGCGCCGGCGGCGTTGGTGCTAGCGCCTGGGGGCGGGGGACCGGAGAGGCGAGAAGGGGGGTCGCTGCGGTGGTTCTCTGGCTGTCGCGCTCCCTTCCCTTGCCTCTCTCCCGGCTCGGTGGGCTCCTCCCGGCGTCTCTCTCGCCTCTGGGGCCCCGCTCCCCGCCCCCCGAGGTATGTCTTGATCCCGAGCAGCGGGTTTCATGGGGCTCCTCAGGATTATGATGCCGCCCAAGTTGCAGCTGCTGGCAGTGGTGGCCTTCGCCGTGGCGATGCTCTTCTTGGAGAACCAGATCCAGAAACTGGAGGAGTCCCGGTCGAAGCTAGGTGAGAAGCCGTACCGCTCCGGGCTGAGTGGTGTGGAAGGGGCCGGGCCGGGGACGCCCTGCAGCCGGAGCAAGTGGGCGTTCGTCTAATCTGGGGTCTGGCTCGGGGGCTGGGGGCCGAAAGAGGTTGCAGAGAGAGCACAAGCTCCACGAAGGGGGCGAATTAAGCTTGTGTGGCGTGCTGGGCTCTTGGTGTCATGGGGCAGAGGCTGGGCTTCCCTGAGCCAAAGGGTTGCCCCGAAGTAGGCATTCCACGGAGAAGGAGCGAGGGAAGACCGAACTCAGTGGGAAGCGGGTGCTGCTGGAGCAGATAGAAATGCTCAGCCTCGCGTGTTCTCTAGAAGTCGTACAGAAAGCCCCGGCAATGTCAGCGAGGGGTATTCTAATTTGAGATGTGGGTACAGATACCTGGGTACGGATTCTTTTGGGGTTGGAGGGATTCACCAAGGGGCAGATGAGCAGAAATGGAAGGAGATGCTGGGAATGATGATAGGGAGTAGTGAGTTGCACTCCTGCCCTGGGGACAGCAAGGGACCTTACCATTGACAGTTGAGGTAGGCTGGCCAGGTAGGAAGAGGAAAGCAAGTAAAAAGCTTCAATGGAGTACCGAAACGAGGCATTTGGGATTTAAATTCTTTTTTAGTGTCTCTAAACTGATTAATTTGGGCTTCAGAATAAGGATGTATATATGCGTTATTTCGCGGCAGTGTTGATGTAGTGAATTTAGAAAAGAAGGGAACGCTGAAGGGGAATTACAGTGAGCTTTACGTTTGTCAAAGGAAAAGTTAAATTATGCGGAAAGTTAACCATGTGGTTAAGTACCTTAAAGAGTTAGTGCTTTAATAGGTGAAGGGGTCTGAAGTACAAATAGTTGGAGTGTGAAGTTGTGGAAGACCAGGAAAAAAGCACAGATAATGGATACTTTACGATTATTAGCATTTGGAAGAGCTCAGGATAGAGAGGGAGTGGTAAAAGAATTGACAGTGATAAGTTTTGATTTAAAAATGTACATGGCACTTAATCAGCTCAAGAGACTGTTATGAATATGGAAAAATAAATGTGAAGTGTTTTTTTTTGTATACACTTTACGTTCAGCAACACTTCAAATGCCTTTTGAGAAGCAAGGAAAAAAAAACCTTCAGCAGTATAATTTAGAACAGCTAGATGCTGCAGTGAGTGATGATTAATTTTTAAGAAAAATGTACCAGAAAGTAATTGTAGTATTCATATAGTAGCTGTTTTGGTGGACTTTGCAAAAGTCTTGAAATTTTAAAGAGCGTTGTGTCAAACAGCATCATATAATCTAAAGTGTGGCTAAAGTTGAAGAGGAGCTAAAGATACCTCATAAAGTCCTCAACTCTAGGGTAAAATTTGAAGAGCTATCCAATTTATTTACCATGATTTTATTAATATGTGTCTTATATGATGGAAAAAATGTTCACTTTTAATATTGAGGGTTAGCCAATATGGTTTTTCTTTTCATTTGGATCCATTTAGCAACATTCAGGGTCACATTCTGTCTGGCTCAATGATCCAGCTTTACAGAAAAAAGTGACTGCTCTTAAAGGAAGTTGAAAGTTGCATTAAAATAAAATTTGTACTTCGTTATATTGCTATCTGGAATTCTCTGGAGTTGATTTCTTAGATGCATTACAGTGGGTTGGAATGACCTAAATTTTTTATTTTTCCCCCTTGCCTAACATTGTTTTCCATGATACTTGAAAATTATTTCCATAGACACAACCTGAATGATTTTAAAAGAAAGTTATCTGAAGATGTAGGATGCCACAGGTAGAACATAACATGCTTTCATGTGTTTTTTTTTTTTTTTTACAAGAAAGAAAATTTCCGTAAGAAATAATATGCACTAAAATAAATCCATGAGCAATAGTAGATATGCATCAAAATAAATCTTGAAACTGATTCAAGAAAAGGAGCTTCAAATACAAAAACACTTGAAGTACTTTGCAAAAACAAAATACTTTGCAAAAACATGGCAAATAAAATATAACTTTATGTTTACATTAGCATTCCTTTGACTTTTTAATTTTTTTTTTAAAGTCTTACAAGGGCCAAGTATGGTGGCTCATGTCTGTAATCCTAGCACTTTGGGAGGCTGAGGTAGGAGGATTGTTTGAGGTCAGGAGTTTGGGGAGCAGCCTGAGCAACACAGTGAGACTCTCAAAAAACACCCAGAAAAATTAGCCAGGCGTGTGCCTGTAGTCCCAGCTTCTTGGAGCCTGAGGCAGGCAGGTCACTTGAGTCCAAGAGTTTGAGGCTGCAGTGAACTATGATGATACCACTGCGTTCTATCCTGGGTGACAGAGTAAGACCCTGTCTCAAAAAAAAAAATTTTCGTATAAAAGGAATTAGTCTGACCCCTTAAAAAAGAAAGGCAGAAGAAGGCTTGCTTTTTTCCTTCTTTCTCTATGAGGCAGGGACTCACTATGTTGCCCAGGCTGGCCTCCAGCTTTTGGGCTTAAGCAATCCTTCCTCCTCAGTTTCTATAGTAGCTGGGACTACAGATGTGCATCACCATGCCTGACTAATTTTTCTGTTTTTGGCCGTGGGGGGATCTCCCTATGTTGCCCAGGCTGGTTTCAAACTCCTGTCCTCAGGCGATCCTCCTGCCTTAGCTTCTGGAGTAGCTGGGACTGTAGGTGCATACCGCTGTGCCAGGCAGAAGAAGGCATATTTTAACAGTCAGACTCTGTATTAACCGTTTTTGATCTGTGTTACTCTTTAGTCTTCTAAAAACATGATAGAGAACTATTTTTTTTGCAGATGCAAAACAGGCTCTGAGGTTATAACTGGCCCAAGACCACACTACTAATGAGTTGGTGGGTCAGGATTGGAACCCATGTCTGATTCCAAATCAAGTGCTCCTTTAATTAATTATATCAGGCTGCTTGAAACTTTATGTTGACATTACACTAAGATTTAGCTGTTTGACTAGAATATTTAAGTTGTAATATCAATGTTTAATTGCATTTATTGGGAAAAATGAGTATCATTCTGAGAAAATTCAGTTTCTGACAAGGAAGAATTGGGTTGTAATGTTTGCCACTTGTTTATATCTGTATAATGAACATAATTATATTACTCAATGAAATAGATGCCTTGTTTCCATTATAGGAAAAAAATATGGTTGTTTTCTATAGATGTAAAATCACAACATTAAAAAGTGTTTTTATTTTTGCATAAAAAAAGTATTAAACATTTTGCCCTTTAACATGGTTTTTATTATTATCCTTTCCATTGTAGAAGATTCCAAAAGATTGTATTGTCTGATAGTGCCATTAGTGCACCTTGATTTGAGAGAGTACAGTATTTTGATGGTGAGACCTCTAATAGAGTTATAGATATATTCAAAACCAAAGTGTATTTATTGATTGCTTGGGAAATTCAATATATAAATAGGAGTTTAAAAAATATAAAAAATATAGTATCACATAATACAGTTTTCTTTTATCTTTTTTTTTTAACAAATATGGGATCATGGCATGCATATTTTGCAGCTTGCTTTTTATTCATTGAATATCATAGACATCTTTCTAAGTCAATGCATATAAATTTGACTTATTTTAATTAATAGCTGTATGATATTCCAAAGTATTCATGTATCATGAGTTATTTAGCCATTGTGCTCATAATGGACATTAGGTTTGTTTGCCCATCACTGTTATTTACTTTTTTTTTTTTACTGTTTCTTTCTGTTCGTGTTATTATAAACAATGTTACAAGAAACATTCCTATATGTCTATTTAACTGATTATATGTTGATGTCATTTCTTTACTAGGGTAAATTATATATGGGATTGTTGGAACAAAGGATATACATATTTTATAATTTAACAGATTTTAAAATCTGTTACTTTCCAAAATTTTTCTGTTTTCCAAAAGGTTACAGTAATCTGTACTGCCAGCACACACTCACAAGCACTGGAAGCTATCAACTTTTCATTTTTGCCATTGTGAGGCTGTGAAATAATGATGTTGAATTAATTTACATTTCCCCAATTTCTAGTTAGGTTGAACATCTTTACATGTGTTTATTGCCTTTTTACTTGCTAGTTCATTTTCATTTGTCTATTTTTCTATCGGTTGGTTTACTTATTTTTAGATTTTTAAAAAAATGTTAGTGATCCTTTATCTGTCATGTCTTACATCTGTTTCTCCAATTCTGTCATTTGTCTCTTGACATAATGGTGTGTTTTGCTTATATAGAAGCTTTAAAAGTTTACAGTCACATCTATCAACGTAGGCAAGTAGTTTTCATGTTACTTAAGAAGACTTCCCTGAGTCAAGATTGTGTACATTCTCTGTTTTGTTATAGTAGTTTATTATATTTAGTTCTTTAAACCATTTATATGTTTATAGAGATTTATCATAATTTCTCTTAGTGAATAGCCACTAATGGCAAATATTAGTAAATAATCCATTTTCCCACTGTATGTTAACAGTGCTATTAATCATATGTTAAGTTTTCATACATTCTTAGATAGATTTTTGACTCTATTCTTTTCCACTAATAAGAGATTCTTTAAAACTCAGGAACCGATATGTAGGCTTCAAAGTATCAATGGATTCCCTGAAATTATATGTATAACTTTCATCAAGTTTACAGAATTGTATGTGATTCCTTTAATGGTAAGAATCACAGATTTGTAGTAGATGTTTCATAGTTAATGGAGTGTGTGTTTTAGTTTTTAATAACATTACACCATACACCTTTGAGTCAAATTTAGGAGATAAGTACATTAGTTATCAAAAAGTTTGTCAGGGAAGTTTTTCAACTTCAAATGAAGTTGAAAAAGTTTTTTTTTTTTTTTTTTTTGTGGGGTGGGGCAGGCACAGCAGCCTGTGCCCCATGAGCAAACAAAACCAGAGGAGCTAAAGGAAAATAAGGGGAACTGGGGAGGGGCAGGCTTGGGGGAAGGCAGCATTCTCTCGTACCCCCCACCCCTGCCCAGGGCTCAGAAGCTTTTGCCTGGGTCCAAAGGCCAGGGACAGAGGAGGGCTTGGCTCACAGATTTGGGAGGGTACCCATATCTTCCTCCCCATCCTGGGACTGACAGCCAAGAGACTGGGCAGGAGCTCAGACAGAGCTAATTTTAAAAGTCCTCTTATCTCTGGGTAGGCCAGGGCCCCAGGATTCTGAAGGAAGGGTGGGCATGGTGCCCCTGTCCTTCCTTTTATTAAAATGTATACTTAATTTTCTAATGAGAACTGGAAAAGGACATGGAATCAAAATGAAAACTATTTAGCTGTGACTCAGAACTGAACTTGTCAGAATTTATGGCCTGTAAATAGTAGTTCTTTCTGAATCTCAAGAACACACTTGTTGCTGCTGTTAACTGATGGAATGGTTCTAACATAAATATTAGAATTATGGGCTTGATAATTTTATTTTCCATAGGGTCTAAGCACTGTAAATAATATTTGTTAATCATATGCTTATAACACTACTATATAAGTTTATGAATGCATTAGGATATAATCTTTTACATGAGGAAAGTAATTCAAAATAGATTATGCAGTAATCTCCATTGGTGAGAATTATGTTACTCATTATGTTCTTAAAACTCTACTAAAGAACTAATTCCAGGGCCAAGGTTGAGAGACTGATCTTTGGAATTTGGTAGTTTTTACAAGTGCCTGAAACCATGCAACAATACCTGTTAAACATTCCAGAGAATATAGATTTCCCCACTTCTGAAATCATTTGGAAAACTTCACAGTAGCTACTGCTGTTTAGAGGACTTTGGGTTAACAGGAATGCAGTTATTCTAGAATTGCTAATTGGTGCCACAGTTAGGAGTCCTAAATAGGATATCTAGTGCCATGGAGTGGTCACCTGAAACAGTTGATCTCAATTAAGATAATTTTAGGATGTCTGTCCACCACTCTGTTAAGCCTTCCAATAGCTTTTTTACACTTAGTGAAATGAAACAATAATGAATATTTAAACACAGCTCTCCAAAACGACCATTTTTGAAGAATGTACTTATAGATGAACTTCATAATCATGGTTCACTGTAGTCTAATTATTTATAATTGTCTGCCTACTTACCAGTATGTGCAGTTATGTATTCTGTCTTTCTGCCTGTTAACTATAGATTAACTGTCAATACTCCTGTTGGGTCACTTGTGCACCTGACTGATCTTATCCTCTCACCTACCTAAAGATGTGGTTTCAGAAGCTTTTCTTCATTCTCCTAAAATCATCATTTCCCCCCATTCTGCTGGGTTATTCTCACTAGCATATGAAAGTGATATTATTTCTCCCATCAAAAAGATGAAATAATACTTTCGTTTTATTTCCCTCTTTCCCAGCCAACCTCTGTGCCATATTTCTATTCCCTTTTGCAGAAAAAATAAAAAAAATTGTTTATTCTCACTGTCCCTAATTGCCAAAGTCTCTAGTCACATCCTTAAGTGTTATGGTCATATTTTGGTCATCTTCTTACTTGTGCTATCAGTAGAATTAGGCAAAATTGATCACTTCCTTTTTCTTGATAGACTTTCTTTACTTGGTTTCCAGGATACCATACTCTTGGTTTTCTTCCTACCTCATTGGTCACTTCTGTATCCCCTGTGTTAGATCTCCCTTTTCTTCCCCAACCTTTTAATCTAATAATATTCCAAAGGCTCAGGTTTGGAACTCTTCTCTATTCTCCCTTAGTTGGTGATTTGTATGCTGACAGCTTTCAGGTATATATTTCTAGTGCAGACCTGTTTCCTAAATATTGGATTTATGTAATTCAGCTACCCACTTCACATTTTCTTTGGGTAAATAATAGGTTTTTCAAACTTCTTGTGTCTAAAACAGTATTCGAATCTCTCTGTTTCCTGCTTTATCCCACCCAAGCCAACCCTTTTCACTTCTATCCTTTCCGATGGCAGAAAGGACAGTTGATGGCAGCTCCATCCTTCCAGTTTGTAAGGTTGATTTTTCTTTTGCTCATACTCTACATCTAATCTGTCAGGAAAATCTTATTAGCTTTACCTTTAGAATATTTCTACAATACCGTGTTTCCCTGAAAATGAGACCTACCCATAAAATAAGCCCTAGCAGGATTTCTAAGCATTTGCACAATATAAGCTCTACCCCGAAAATAAGACCTAGTGATGGGCGTGGCTACACAGCATATCTGCACAACCCAGGCATTTCGTCGTGGAGCAGTAAAGAAGACAGCAGCCCTTTTCATCTGCCTCATGAGAGCTCTATTGCTCGATATGAGAGATTGGGGCCAATGGTTCTAAAGGAAATAGAGGAGCAAGAAATTCAGGATGGAATTCGGGGTTTGGAGAGTTATGATGATGTTCCAAAAGAAGACGACTTAACTATATTTGAATAAACGTAGATTGTTGTACTGTACTTAAAAAAAAACACGTCCCCTGAAAATAAGCCCTAGGGTGTCTTCTTGAGGAAAATTAGATATAAGACCCTGTCTTATTTTTGGGGAAACACAGTGTGACTGCTACTCAACACTTCCACTGATATCAAACTAATTCTAGATACCATTATCTCTTCCCTGGATTACTGCTGCATCTTAACTAGTCACTCTGCTTCCATACTTACCTCTCTACAGACTAGTCTCATAACAGCTAGAGTGTTGTAAGAGTGAACTACTGCATAAAACTCTTTAGAAACTTCCTGAATCAGAGTGATGCTGGCTGCTTTTAAAATAAAGCCTAAAGTTTTATTAGCTAATCATTTAGTTATGCATTTTTATTTATTCGTGTATGAGGTGATCTTTTTGTTAGGTAGTTTACATGGATGATTCAAGGTCTCAGGTACTTAGTGTCTGTGGTTCTACCATCCCCTCTGGCCTTGGAGTTCTCTGCTCTAAGCCTGAGGAAGAGACAAGAGGAGGATCAGGAGGTGCCTCCTTCTAACTTTGGCCTCTTATCCTCAGTCTGTTAGTGAGGACTAGTTACCATCTATATGCAAGGGGTAAGGCTAGGAATGGGGGTTTTTAGCTGGCAGTCATCAGTTAGGTGCATGAATGTTTACGCTGTGATGTCTTCTTCATTAATTAACCCCTTTTTTATTATGAGATAACCTTCTTTATTCTTTGTAATATTCTTTGTTCTGAAACCTGCTGTGGTCAGAATGTGTCCTCCAAAATTCATGTGTTGGAAACTTAATACTCATTGTAACAGTGCTGGGAGGTGGGACCTTTTTGAGGGAGGGGTTAGGCCATGAGGGCTCTACCCTTATAAATGTATTAATACTGTTACAAAAAGGGCTTGTTGAAGTGGGTTCTTTCTTGCCATTTGAAGACACTGTGTTTGTCCCCGTTTGGCCCTTCTGCCTTCTACCATGTGAGTATGCAACAAGAAGGCCCTCACCAGATGCTGCTGTCTGGATTTTTGACTCTCCAGCTTCAAGTACTGTGAGGAAATGCATATCTGTTCTTTATAAATTATCCAGTCTCAGGTATTTTGTTATAGCAGCACAAAATGGACTATGACTCCTATTTTGTGTGATATTAATATAGACACTTTAGGATTTTTTTTTGGATGAGTGTCAGCATGGTATTTTTTCCATCCTTTTAATACTACTGTGCTTGTGTCTTTATAGTTAAGGAGAATTTCTTGTAGGAATTATATAGTTGAGTCTGGCATTAATTTTACAATTTCTCTTGTAAATGGGATTTTATAGCATTTACTTTAATGTAATTATTGATGTGGTTGGGTTTAAATCTCTGAGTTGCTATTTATTTTCTGTTTGTCTTATCCATTCTGTTTCCCTTTTTTCTTTTTCTGCCTTTTTTAGGATTAATGGGGTTATTTTTTTGGATTCCATTTTATCTTATTTGATGACTTATTAGTAATGCTCTTTATTGTTGTGTCTTTTAGTGATTGTTTTAGGGTTTATAGTATACATTATACGTAGTATACATTACAGTATACATTAGTATACATTAGTACATTAGTATAGTATACATAGTATACATTATAGTATACATTATACATAGTATACATTATACCTCTTCACATGTAGTTTAAGAAACTTAATATATTTTCATTCTCTTTTCCCTGGATTCTTACCATTGTTGTTATACATTTTACTTCTATACATAAGTCCTATAATACATTGGTATTGTTTTTGCTTTCAGTAATCAGTTATCTTTTAAAGAGATTTAAACATTTTTTTAAGTATTTCATATTTACTTACATATTTACTATTTGCATTGTTCTTCCTTTCTTTGTGTTGATACAAATTTTCATCTGATACCATTTTTCTTCATCCTGAAGAATTTCTTTTAATATTATTTATACTAAAAAATATATAAGCAATGACTTCTTCTCACTTTTATATGTCTGAAAAAGTCTTTATTTGCCTTAGGATTTTGAAGTTATCTTGGCTAGGTATAGAATTGTAAGTTGGTATTTTTTATTTTTAATGCTTTAAAGGTGTTGCTCCACTGTCTGTTGGCTTGCATTGTTTTTGATAAAGAGGCTGCCATCATTCATATCTTTGTTCCACTATATGTAATGTATCATCCCCCTACCTCTCTTTGGGTGTTTTTTAAGATTTTCATTAGCTGCATGATTATAATGGTCCTTGCCATTATATTTCTTGTGCTTGGGGTTTGTTGAGCTTCTTGGCCTATTGGTGTATAGTTTTTATTACATTTGTAATTTTTTTGGCCATTATTTCTTGAGACAGTTTTTCTGTGCTCTTTCTCCTTTCTTTCAGGAATTCAAATTACGCATATGTTAGACCATATGAAATTGTCCCATAGTTCAGTGATGTTTTATTCGTTTTTCCCAAACTTTTTTTCTTATGTATTGTTTTAGATAGTTTTTACTACCATGTCTTCAATTCACTAATCCTTTCTTCTGCAGCATGTCATCCACTTTTAATCTTATCCAGTGTATATTTTTTATCTCAGGCAATTCTCCCACCCCACCCCCGCCCCCCATTTCTATAAATTCAGTCTGCATCTTTAAAAAGTTATTTTCCATTTCTGTCCTTAAAATGCACTATTTGAACATGCTGTTTTCTTGAACATATGGAACATTGTTATAATAATTTTTTTGATGTCCTTGTCTACTAATTCCATCATGTATGTTGTTTCTGGATTACTTTCTATTGATTTGCTTTTCTCTATATCATGGGCTATATTTTCCTCCTTTATAGAAACAGTTTGATTCTTTTGAGGCGTGCTTTTAAGTTTGTTCAATGGGGCTAGAATAGCCTTTAGTCTAAGGCTAATTTTGCTTTACTACTGAGTCAATACGTTTGTAGTTCCCTTCTAAGTACTCTACCCAATGCCCTGTGTTTTTTTTTTTTTTTGAGACAGAGTCTAGTTTTGTTGCCCAGGCTAGAGTGAGTGCCATGGCATCAGCCTAGCTCACAGCAACCTCAAACTCCTGGGCTCAAGCAATCCTGCTGCCTCAGCCTCCCGAGTAGCTGGGACTACAGGCATATGCCACCATGCCCGGCTAATTTTTTTTAATATATATATTACTTGGCCAATTAATTTCTTTCTATTTTTTTCATAGTAGAGACGGGGTCTCGCTCAGGCTGGTTTTGAACTCCTGACCTTGAGCAATCCGCCCGCCTCGGCCTCCCAGAGTGCTAGGATTACAGGCGTGAGCCACCGCGCCCGGCCTGCCCTGTGTTTTATAGGGTTTTTCCATTCTGGCTGATGGGAACAGTGGTTGAGTGTTCCACATTCCCCTTTTGAGTGGTTCTTTTTAGGCCTTTGTTAGTTTCATCACAAAAATGTACTGATGGGTAGTCTGCTGAAAATTCTGTTTGAAACTCTATTCTCTTCAATATGTTGCCCAGCAAACTTCAGCTGTCTTGGCCTTCCTGAACTCCCTATTTTGGCTTCTTAATTCAGGGAAACTGTTGGACCCCTGAATTAGACTTTCTCCTTCCCTGTGCAACTCTCTTTAGTCAGTCATAGTACTCATTTCCTTTTTCTCAAGGATCATCATACTGTGCCGATTTCTTGTCTAATGTCCAGTGTCTGAAAACTGTTATTATATATTTTATCATTCTGTTTAGTTTCAGGTGGGAGGGTAAATCCCTTGTTACTCCATCTTGAATAGAGGTGGAAGCTGGGTGAATCAGTGGATCTTTGATTGTGTGTCCCTAGATTGACTTGGGGGAAAGTAGTGAAGTTGGATCATTTGAATTATAATTGACAATTAAAACTAATATTGTAAATTCAGAGAAAGAATCAGGTTTTATGCTTCTCTGTTTCTTCATAATCTGTAGCATGGTATGTTGAGCACAGGCCCTTAGGAAGTTGTTAACAGAAAGTTAGAGGCAAGACTTATCCGTGATAGTCCCACCTCCCTCCTTTCCCATGGAAGTTTCAACTGGACTTCATGGAATTCTTTTGAGTATTGCCAATTTTATTCTTACTTCAAGAAACCAGGTCTTATTGTAACCCTTAAGATACAGCTTAGTCCAAGAAGGAGGCTCTTTCAGACTGGACAGTGAGGTATCTGGCTTCAGAAGGGGTTTTTGCATTTCCTGTTAGCGTGGCTCTTGAGCTAATTGATCACATTCTTGCTGGATGTGGGTGGGTGGATAGCCTTCTTCAGAGACTTCTTTCCTATATTCTTTCTGTTATAACCGTATTCCAAACCAAGTAGTGGGGAAGAGAATCAGAAGGATGGTGGTGCTAATGGTTAAAATCAGTATGTTACATGTACAGAAAATGTATCTAGTTTACCTTAAGGTGAATATTATCATTATGGTTCTTAGGTCTTCAACTTTGCTATAATATAATTCTTGCTAAAGGTAATTAGGTTGTATTGAATCTGTGGGGAAAATAAAGTGTCAGGGACAACCGTTTTTAATTGAAACTGTTGGATTCTTCTGTTGGAAGGAGGTTTGAAAGTTGCAAATTGATTTGGTACTCATGTAACAACTTAAAACTGGATTTTGAGGGAAAGCCATGGTCACTTTCCTAAATTCCAGTACAAGTTAGGAATTGTCTATTAGTTGCACCTTATATTTTTCCATTTATTTTTAAGTTTGTGACATAGCTAGAAATAAATGATTTATACTCAGAAATGACTTTAGAGACTCATCAGTTGTTGGTTGGGAAAGGAGAACCCAGTTGGAAACTCCTTAAAGTTTTTCTTAGTATGGTTATGGATTTGAGGTTAAGTGGCTATTTAGGTACAAATTAGCTCTTGGCATATTTATTTCTATTAATTATAAACTGAGTTGGGCTTAATGAAAGTAATTTAGAGACGTTATTGGTTCACTGATAACACACTCTTGGTAGATACTCCCTTTATGCTTTGAAGCAAAATAGTATAGGAAATGGGCTTATCAATCTAGTTTGGTTTTTTATGTATTTATTTATTTGCTAAATAAGTCAGTAGGTTTTAGTATCTGAGTATACATGGCTTGTCTTTAGATAATGAGTTCTGTCTTAAGTGCTCTGTTACTATGGATGCCTTCAAAATAATGCCTGTTACAGTATATATTTTATTTTCATTAATAGTGACTTTTTAAAAAATGAAGTCTTTAGAAAAAATTAGCTGTGTTACATAAACATTATAAGTAAAACCATACTACAAACATGAATTTTTATTTGGTATTCAATAAAGAGAGTTGCAAATTCTACCCTATTTGCATTCTAAGAGCTTGGTGATTAATTAGGGCTGTTTATGGTTCTTTCAGTTTCTAAAGTACAATGTAAAAGGACAATATCTTCAGTATTTAGTGATAAGAAATATACTATTTTGAATATATTCAGGAATGTTGGAGCTTTGAGTAAAATTGAGTTACTGGCTTAAAATAAAATGAATAAAATCCTTCTTCAACCTTGTCTTTAACTTATGTAAGCTTTGTCCATGCCAAACTGAAACTACTTCAGCAGTAAGTTTTCACACTAGGATTCTTGATCTGTATTTAGATTTAATATATGTTTAAGGTTCTTGATTCTTGTGTATCTGGATGTTAAGAAACTGCATCCAATGGCCAGCATTTTTTATTTCAACATAGTTTTATTACTTTTTAACAAAACATAATCAATTCTTCTATAAAAATGTTAGACATTCCCCAATATGTTATATACCTTTAGCAAAAAACCAGGTTATGTCAGTTGTTTCCTCTAAAAAAACAGCTGACTAGAACTATTGGCTTGACATGATCTTAATGTTTATTTCAATGACAGCTTTTTCATTTTGTTAAATAGGATAGAATAAAAACCATTCACTGTTGTCCTCTAGTACATAAATTTCTTATCTTTGTGTTTTGAAGATTAAAACAAAAAAGCAAACAAACTTATATGGTGATATTTGAGTGTCTTGAAATATATTTCTCAGCCAGCACAATTAGGGATATGTGTGACTTTTGCTCCTGAACCTGAGGCTTGTTAGTGATAGTCTCTATTTGACTTGGGATAAGCCCATCCAGGCTATATTTGATACATGAGATGCCATTGTGTGCTTTTTTTCCATTGTCCTACGTTGGAACTTTGTGATTAATTAACCCTGTGAGTAGTTATAAAACAGTCTAGTCTTCCTCATGACCATTCTGACTTCCCTTTTGTCTTTTTTTTTACTTGTTTTGAATCTCTTTCATCTTTGCCATTAGACCTGTTTCTTAAATGATTTTTTGCTTTTCCCACCAGTGGTTAGCCATCATGACCTCTGAACCTCCACCTGTTCTAGAAAATAATAACTAACAGTTGTTAAATACTTACTGTATACTAGGCATATTTCTAAGTGTTTTATGTGTATGATTTCATTTAACATAAATGATGCTTATTCTGCCTTAGAGAGTTGCTGTAAAGGTAAATGATCTTCAGATGAGAAAATGAATTTGAAAATGATTGTGAACTATACAAACACTATGGTTTAAGTTGTCATTAGTAGTGTGTAACTACTTTCTCTTTGCTGTTGTCTTAGTGGTTTAATACAGTCTAAAATTTGCATTTTATGGTGCTATAGTTTTTCCCATGTCCTATATCATAGGATGACACTGGTCTGATAAGAGTTCAGATAAATCAAATGATGATGTTACATGAATTTTAGGTTGGACATTCAGATTAGCTTTTTATTCTTTCCTCTCTTAAGAAGAAATAATCACTGGCAGTTCATAGTTATTTGCCACCTAAAGATAGAAATCTGTTTTCTTTTGTAAAAATTCTAGAGAAGCTCTAGCTTTTTAACCTTACCAAATTCTTTTCAGTCTTTCCTACTAATTCGTGCAGTATTGGTAGTTTAAAGATAGAATTTTATAAAATGCAAATTAAATTTAAATTGTGGGAATTTCTGCATGTGTGTGTACATATGTGTATGTATGTATATGTATAAAATAATTCCTTGGCATCTAAATAGTTTTTAAAGTATTAAATGATAGCCAGATTAATGAAGAAAGAAAGAACCCAAGCCTATTTCTCCATTTTAGAAAAAGTTTTATGTGATAGTTCCTTTAATATAGGAACTTTTTTAGTTTTCCCATGGTGATTCATTGTCATATCTCAAATAGAGGAAAAAAACACAAATGTGTGTATCCTTTAATTTAGTAAGTTCAGCTTTCTTTTTACTTTTTCACTCAAATACAGACTAGTATGGGTTGTACTTTCATATTTGTTGCTGAGTTTATGAGAATGCCTTTAGAAAAAAACCCCAAATTCTTGAATATAACACAGTTTCAAAGACTATTATCTCAGGTGAACATTAATTTGCCATTTTACAGTGAGAAATTTTGCTAGACTAAACTGATAGAGAGTAGGAGAGATAAACTATATTGTGATAATCTCTTTCATCATATCTTATTGCTACTTCTTTTTTCGGGCATTGTAGCATTATTCTTAAGTACAGGTCAGTCTTCGTGAAGATTTAACATTTAGTTACTATGCACAGTTTCATGAGTAGAGCATTGATTTGATTTGCATATTATAATAATGGTTTATGTTTTGGGTATCTTTAAAATTTTTCCTAATTTGCAGTGAAAACATTTTGAAAGAGATGCTGGATTTATTAGGAGCTCTATTTACTTTATTTTAGCTATACGTTTAAAACTTTAAAAAATTTATTTCTTAATGACCTTACCAATCCAGAATTGAGAATGACAGAATGGGAAAACAACATGAACCTTTTGTATTTCACCTAATCTTCCCATGAAGTGTAGTACTGCATAGGTGGAAACTGTGTCTTAATTTTCAATTTGTTTTAAAAAACTTAGGCATACGTTACTCTGGGTTTCATGTAATTAATAGTATACCTGCTTATTTTATAGTCAGAGCAACAGCAGCCAAAATCTTGCCTGGGAATAAAAATATTTCAGAATAAAGTGATACACCAAAGTTATAAACTTTCATTTTAGGCTAGGGTCATGATTAAATATTAAAATTACTAATTTAATTAATAGTGATACCTGTCAGTCTTTTCTGTTAGAACAGCATTAGTAATAGAAAGCAAGCAGAATAGTAACTGAAAGCACATGCACTGTCAGACATAAGAAGTTGGAGTCTTTTTTAAGGGTAGGAGACAAAAGAGAAGGCAGAAAAAGTACAACAGTCTGGGTCAGGTTACTATGGTGAACTAGTCTTCCTGAAAAGTTTCTGAGTACATTTCTGAAGTAGGTAACATAATTATGTTGTGGTAATAAAATAATGGTACAAAAATAATAATAAATACTATTTTTCAAAGTAGTCACCTTGAGAAAGTTATATATGAGAAAGTAAGTTGCTGAGTCGAGTGTGGTGGCTCACGCCTGTAATCCTAGCATTTTGGGAGGCTGAGGCAGGAGGATTGCTCGAGGCCAAGAGTTTGACACCAGCCTGAGCAACACAGTGAGACCCCATCTCTACAAAAAATAAAAAATTAGCTGGGCATGTGGTGCACACCTGTAGTCCCAGCTGGTTGGAAGGTTGAGGCAGGAGAATCCAGATGTTTGAAATTACAGTGAACTATGATGATGCCACTGCACTCTAGCCTGAGCAATAGAGCGAGACCTTGTATATAAAAAATCAAGTGGCTAAACATATTTTGAAATTCATTATGGAATTGGTTTCAGAAGATTGGGTGCCGTGGCTCACCTTTAATTCTAGCACTCTGGGAGCTGGAGGCAGGAGGTTTGGTTGAAGCCAGGGGTTTGAAAACTATACAAGATCATTTTTGTTAATAACCATAGTTAATCTAACTCACCAGTATGGCTAAATAGAGAAAAAAAAGAAGAAAAGAAATTAATAATAAAATTTATTTAAAAAATAAAAAATATAACCATAGTTAAGAAATATAATTAAACTTTTTAAATTGTAAATATAATTAAAGAATATTTGGAAAAAAGAAAAAGTAACTTTTATTTCACATATTATAAAACCATTATTCTTCGCAAAGTTCTTTCACATGGATTCCTTAAATAGAACTTGTTTTTATATGCATAGATGTAGTAGATTTTTCAGTATTTATCCTGCTTTAGTTCTCTTAGGTTCATGGATCTGTAGTTTGCTATCTCTCAATTTTGGAAAATTCTCCACCATTGTTATCTTCACATATTTCTTATGTTCCTTTCTCTTCTCCTGATATTCTCATTATGCATGGTTACACTTTTTGTAATTGTCCAGCAGTTCTTGTATATTCTCTATTTTTTTGATTCCCTTTCCCTTTTAAGTTTGGCAAGTTTCTATTGACATATCTTAAAGTTCACTCATTGTTTCCTTTGCTGTGTCTAGTCTACTGTTGAAGCCATTAGCAGTCTTCATTTCTGTTACAGTGTTCCTGATTTTTGTTATTTCCTGCTGAGTTTTACAGTTTCCATGTCTCTGCTTATGTTATCTATGTTTTTGGTGTTTACTTTTTTCCATTAGAGCCCTTAGCACATTAGTCATAATTACTAATAATTCTTTCTTTGGTAATTCCAAAATCTTAGTTACATCTGAATCTGGTTTTGAGGCCTGCTACTTTTCAGACTGTGTTTTTTGCCTTTTATCATGGCTTGTAATTTTTTTGTTGTTGCTAGCTGGATGTGGAATATGGGGTAAAAGGAACTGAAGTAAATAGGTCTTAAGGGTGTGAAGTTTTTTTATTTCGGCATATTATGGGAGTACAGATTTTAAGGTTTCAATAAATGCCCATTTCCCCCTCCCCCCAATGGTGTGAAGTTTTTATGGCATTTAGCTAGGAGTTAGGCTGTGTTTACACTGCTCTAGCTTTAGTGTCAGAGGTTAAAATTTCCTCCACTGTATTTGTTTTTGTTTCCCTTGTCTTTGGGTTTCTATAATAATTCTCTCTTAAGCGGGGTCTGAGGTTTATATTTCTTTAAGCTGTAATCCTCTGTTGTTATACAGGAGCCCTATTGATGCAGTTGCATTGTGTAGGGGCAGGGGAAGTGCTCTGTAATCCTTTGATTATGTCTCAGTCTCTTAGTGAGCCTGTGCTTTTGTGCTGTGACCTTCATGAGTACTTTTTAGCTCTTTCTTCCTCTACCCCCAAAATTTAGGTGAGATAAGTAGGCTATAGGGGCCTGGAGTTTGGTATTTTCCTTCCCACAAGTTGGTTAGGCTCTGGTCAATTACAGTAGTCCCCATTATTTGTGGGATGTAAGGTCTAAGACCTCCAGTGGATGAGTAAAACTGCAGATAGTACTGAACTCTATATACAGTGTGTTTTTTCCTATATAGTAACAGGGGGGTTGCATATGCAGCATGGATATGCTGGGCAAAGGGATGATTCATATCCTGGTGGGGTGGTGCAAGATTTCATCAGCTACTCAGAATGGGGTGCAATTTAAAACTTTTGAATTATTTATTTGTGGAATGTTTCATTTAATATTTTTGGACCAAGGTTGACCACAGGTAACTGGAACTATGGAATGTGAAACTGCAGATAAGGGGTTACTGTTGCAGTTTAGTTGGAGGGCAGGCCTTTGTTATTGAGAACAAAGATCTCTAAGCAATTTCAAAATGGTTAGTTACTTTTTCTCTCTTCCTACTGGAAGCATGAGGGGATTTTTCTTGAATCTTCACAGTGTGAACCTGGTGGGCACCTGGAGGTAAAACTCAGGAATTTTTGTCTTCCCTCCTGCCCCGCCAACTGCTCATCCCCTGAGTTTTTAATTCAAGCTACTTCACATCGAGCCTCTAGCAATTTACATTATAATTTAAATCTTCCTACAGGTACTGGCTCCATCTGTGGGCTTCTGCTGCTGGATTTTGTAATTCCTGTAAATTGTGATCTTTCTGTATTCATATCTCTCTCCAGCTTTAGAGGCAACAGTTTGTCCAAAACCTCAATTTTCTGTTGGATCTAAGGAGAATTATTGATTTTCAGTTTGTTTAGCTTTCTGGTTGTAAGGATGGGAGCGATGACTTCTAAGCTCTGTACGTCAGACCAGAAACCCTTTATGGTATTTTATTCAAATAATTTTTTCTGTTACTTTTAATTTTTGACTTTCATTCTTTAGTCTATTTGGAAATTAGCTGTGTCGTGATGTAGGGAATGGAGTATACATCTGTTTCTACTACACTGCTCTGTCTGACAGTTCTTGTGTTAGGATTATGTTAATACTACCATCAATTCTTATAGCTTTATGTTCTTTAGTACCTGGTGGAGCTAATCTTTCCTGTATGATTCTTTGCTTTGCTTGCCTATTTATTATTCTGTGTGAACCTCGGAATTATTTGTCAAGTTATAGAAAAGGTATTAGGATTGATTATAAATAGAACTGCTCAAAATTAATATGATTAGAATGATAGTGTTATGATGTTTAGACTTCCTCGGCTGGAAACATATTTCTCTCTGTTATTACATTTTGGAAGTTTCATAATTTTCTTTGTCTCAGTTATCCAAGTTTTTTGTGAGATGTATTTTCTGTATTTTTAAAGCCTTTTTACTTTGAAATAACTTTAGAGTCACATAGAAATGACACAGATATTACAAAGTTCCTATGTCCCTTCATCCAGCTTCCTGTCATGTAAAAGCGTTGTACAATTGTCAAACACACAATTGATATTGGTATGATACTATTAACTAAAGACCTTGTTTGGATTTCACCAGTTTTTACATGTACACTTTTTTTGGTATGTATATTTTTATTATTATTATTGGAATGGCCTTTTACATTTGTCCTTTTGTCTCTTTTCTCTCCTTCCTTACCTCCTGGATAGTAAGAATGCTATTAATTTTCAGCAAGTTGCTTTGCTAATAGATTTTAAATTCTAAAAGATTTTAGTTGCTTTCATTTAAATTTTTAGGCATGTAATCTCATTTGTTAAGAACATTTTTTGTTTTTTTTCTGTAGCATGTCATATTGCATTGGCTAGATTGCTAAATTATACCTATTTATGTCTGATTTTTATGTGATAGTCTTTGAGTTTCCCATTAAGAAAAATTAGTTACTATGTATATTATTACTTGATTTCTCTAATATCTGGTATTGAAGTTAATCATTGATATGCAATGAGTACTTCTACCGTGTTTCAGGAGTTCTGATCACTTCAAACGAATCGTCTCATTTAATTCTTACAATCCACTAAAATAGGTATCAGTATTATCACTGTTTACAGATGAGTAAATTGGGTTAGGTTAAATAATTTACCTGCTCAAGGCCACATGGCTTAGGAAGTAGGTCAAATTCAAGTTTTAAATTTTTTATTCATTTCACATTTAACCATTGTTTTATATTCTCTTCTATAGCAATAGAAAAGATCAATTGTAAGCTATTCAGATGAATTTTATTCTAGAGCATACGTTTATTCTAGTAGCATTCTGGAATTAAATAAATTAATTTCATAAATAAAGTTCAGGTTAAACACTGTTTGCAAATTGATATTCCAGTGTTTAAATAGACTTAGCAAAGATGTATGTTTGTATTTTAAAGCATTGAAATACTAATCCTGCCCTTCCCTACCTCCTTTCGTCCTTCCTTCCTTTCAGAGGTGTTTATTGGGAAATATAGTCACTATTGAGAATCTAAATATCTCAGAATTTATTTATTTAGGTGGATATGGAATTAAGTGTGGGAATACAAAAAAATTAATATTTTATACTTAACTGTGAAAGACAAGTACAGTTAGCTTTTTGAGGAATATCAAATGTTAACTTTTCTGTAGTATAAATTCAGTATGATATTTCTGGTAACTTTTAAGATGATGTCAAAATTTTAGTGTGGCTTAGAGTAAATGAATCATACAGTAATAGAATCTTTTATTTGAAAGAGGCCTTGAAGGACTTTTTACTCAGTTTCCTTCCCATTGTGGGAATGCTTCCAAGCTCTCTTAAATTTTTTTAGCATGTTATTTGGGGGAGACAGTGTAATATTTTATTCCTAGCTGTAATCTTTAACAGTTTTCTGCAAATTTTGTGGTATTCTTATATTATTCTTGTCAGATTGCCTTTTCTTATATCTTATATATGTATTCCTTTTAAATCTGAGAATCAGAATTTTTATAGGTATATATTTTACACACACACACACATACAGAGTCTGTCCAGAAAGTATCCAGCCATGTAATATGATAAATAGAGACATTTATTGAAGAAAATACAAGAAACGTTGTACATAGGACAATGACGCCTCAGTCCCTTTCAAAGTAGGCACCTTGAGACCTCACACAGCTCTTATAGCATCTCTTAACCTAATCAGTACAAGTTCAGCATTCTCAGGTGTTCTGGCTTGTTGCAGGCTTTCCAGAGTGTGGATCACTTTCAAGAGATTCTCAACTATCTTTGAAATATTTGTGCCACACTTTTATTTGCACTGCATTCATTGCATCCTCCTCAAAGCCTTCTGAATCATCCAAATAATTTCCGAGGAGGAATGTTCAAGTTTAACGCAAAATTTGATGTAGATTGTTCTACTCAGTCATTTTGAATGCGACGGCCACAGAGTACACATGCTCACTCAACGGTGTCTAGCGCCCCACTGACTAGTACAGTGAAGTCGTCATTGTTCATGCATACACATTACAGTCCTCTCTGACTCTCCTTGGCTGCCAGGTTACATCAGTGTCTCGCAGACTGTTCTTGTTATGTTAACAATTGCTGGATACTTTCTGGACAAACCTTGTGTCTGTAGTAGCTTTGGTTTCTTTAGGTACCTTTATCCTCTGTATTGGCATTCATTAGTGTCTTCTCTTCTACTGGTTTTACACTTATTTTAGTAACTTAGATTTAAGTAAAACCACACTTGTGCTTATAGATCTTAACCAAGTATAAACCCTTTAAAATATATTACATTTTTGTCATTGACCTTTATTACTTGTGTACTGAGACAATAATCATTCTCTGATATTGAATTAGATCATGTGTTTAGCTTGCATGCCTAGCACTAATCTGTTATCGTAACATTGATACTCTGCCTCAGGAAGGAAATGATAAGATTATGTAGTTGACTTCTTGTCATAGGGAAGGCTCATTGGTAGAACAGAGCACATAATCTGTATTACTTCTGTGTGTGTAGATGGACTGTATTTAGACTTTTTTTTTCAGAAGTTGTAAGTTAATGAGAAATTGAGCTAATTTTCTTGCAGAGGCAAATGGCTTGAAATTTTGAAAGTAAAGTGTACATAGGCTTTTCTGTATGGGAATGGGGGAATTTTCTAGACTTGATTAAAACACTGTTGGTTAATTTTTTTCCTTTTTTCTTTTCTTTGTTTTTTTTAAATTTTTAAAAAAATTTTTTCCTATGCCTTAACTTGAAAGGAAAGTTGCTTAATTTTTATCAATGACTTTCAGTTAAGTTGCTGTGAATAATTCTTGCCCATTTTTCTTCAGCTTTTTCATTCTCTTCCCAGTTGAGTTTTAATTCTTGCTTTCTTTTGACAGTATTTTTTTTTTGGGAAGGTGAGGACTCCCTACATAGTTTTTGTGATAGCCCAGTTATGAAAAACAGTAAGATAAATGTTCACATGTTATAACTTCCTCTCTTTTGGCTGGGTTGGTGTGGATTAGTAAAAAAAAAAAAAAAATTAACTAGAAATGTTGGCAAGTGTTCAAATATTGCTTTAGTGTCGTTTACCTTGGCACAGTTCAGTAACTGCTTATGAGTAAGTTTTTCACACTGTCTCAGTAAATAAGGAGTTGAGAATAATATGTGGGTAATTGATTAGTATCCACCTCACAGAGGTGTTAGATGGATTAATGGATTCTTAGAGAGCCTAGGAAATGTCAAAACAGTATAAATTCAAGCTACATTTATGGTAAAGTAAAAGTGGCCTTGAAAAAAAAAAATTCAACTGGTAGATGAAACTTCCTTTAAGGGAGAGACTAGATTTTCTATATGAGCTTTCATTCTGAATACTAATTAGTACTTGAACATATGTAAAACTTACGTGTTGTTTTTTTAAAAATACAGTTGTGAAGTGTTTATGCAAATGGATTCAATTTAAATTTCTTACCATATAAAATGTGTAGGAGGGCTTCTCATGATTTGCTTTCAGACTTGGTGTTTTCTCATTGATAGTGATGATCCATTTTCATCAGTACTTATTTGGACTTTTATTTTCATTAAGGACAAGAGTTAAATGTAAGTCCTGAGGAAAAAATAAATGTTTCATCTTACACTTATTTCAGGGTAAAATCTAGTTGCAGCTATATAAATAATCAGTTGTAAAAGGGTGTTTCCATTTCTCTCCAGTTGTTGCGGCTTATCTCTCTTGTCTGAATCAGTTTGCTGTGAGTTTGTTTCTGTGGTGGGAAAATTAATTTGTTTGAGCTGAAGTGTGTCAAGATTAATTAGCAAAAAAAAAAAAAAAAAAAAAAAATTACTGTTATGCTGTCCCCCACACACAAAAAAAGAGGTTGGTACTTAACTTTTTTTATCCGATATTGTGGATGTGCTTGTGTTTTCACTTTGTAGAATACTGAATCAAGTTCATATTCTTAGGATCTTAGAGTGGTAGTTCTCCACCTTGGCCGTATGTTGGACTAAAGCTAGAAGGTTTCAAAAATGCTGGTATGTGGGTCTCACCGTCCAAAGATTGATTTGATTGGTTTGGGGTATGGCCTCGGCCTCAGTTCCCTAGGTGATTCTCCTGTGCAGCTAAGGTGAGAGCCTCTGTTCTAGAGACTTAGGCTGGCCTGCTCACTCCGCATACACAGTAACCTTTTTTTTATTAGCTCCTAAAAATTCTTGTTTTATAATTATAAGACTAATACAACATGAATGTTTTAAATTATATTCTTAAATTTACCCTGGCTGCCTTAAAATAAGCATTGTTAATATTACATATATTTTGAAATTTGTTTTCCACATTTGGCCAAAAGACCAAAAACCTCAATAGTTAACTCCCTTGAATAATGAGCTCTCATTTTCTTCAAAATGTAAGACAAAATAACAAGGTAGGGGAAGAAATACCATTTTCTTAGTTAGCCTAATAACATTTCATTTCAGGAGAATGAATAAAAATTCTAGTCAGTCCCTTTACTGCTAGCCATATTTTTAATAAGGTTTTTTTGTAAATCCATTGTGTGCCCTCTAGTACTTTTTCTGTCATTCTCAAAACTGAAACAGAGATTTTAAGTTGCATGTGCAAACATTATTAAATTAGATTCATTCTAATGCTTAATTACTGTTTACTAAAGCTGCATATTTAAGAGCTTCTTTAGGTGACTTCACATGTTATTTTCAAATTCAATAGGCTATGGTAGAAAGTCCAGTTAGATTTAAACTGATATTTAATGTTCTACTTAGAATAATTGATGTCACTTGGAAAGAGGCTGGTAGCTGTCTTCTTATTTCATTATATTGGGTATGGGAAAATTAATTAAACCAAAATTCTCATATGATTTTGGAAAATGATGACTATTAAAAATACAACGGAAAGTCGAAAAGCTGCTTACGAGCCATTTAAATAAGACGTGTGGCTTAAACATCTGTAATGTGCTATAAACTTGGAAGAAATGATATTAAGGATAATTTTAGAGTCATCATCATGAATCCTTACTTATCCAGGCTGATTCTTGGCAAAATTATATCACTGGTTTCTATTTGGACTTTGCCTGTTTTCTAGAGGTCCTCCTACTGTCTCTGCTGTGACATGGTCCCTTTCGTTCACTGTCTATAAACTCTACTGGATTTGTCTTCCTGTGAAGCGTAGAATATTCCCAAAATATTTCTTCTTTTCCTTTGGCCAAAATTTCTTCTTAGCCATGGAGTTTTCATTCTGAGGGAAAGATTGGTGGGTTGAGAGACAAAGCAATTTACACCATTTTCCCCCAATTGTATCCCCATAAGCCTGTGTACCTACCGCTTGGCTTTATTAAATATTAATGTATTCTGCATTTATAATAAAATATTACAGCTATATCAAAGCCGCTCGTATTTCCCACTGAACCTATTTTCTTCCTTTCCCCTCACAGGTAACTGCTCTGTGGAGTTTTTCTTTTTCAAAAACATTTTTAGAAACCAAATCAATCTCATAAGTAATAAATCAATGTGAGTAAAATTTGGGAGAGCAGTGTTTGTTTGCAGAAACATAATATTGTACCTATAGGTTATAAGTAGTTGATAAAACCTGTTCTGCATCTTGAATGTTTTTATCGTTCGGTGTTTGAATAATCAGAGTTTAAAGACTTTCCTGTTAAAAAATTGTAAATGCTTGCAAACCTAGGCTGTAAGGGGACACAAAGGATTAATTCTACTTTTTTAAAATCTACTAATGTGTGTTGAAATGTGATTATGGCTTGTTGACAAGGAACCATTGGGTGAACGGAATTCAGTGTTTTTGGAACTAGGTTGTTGGCAAGGCACAATTACTACTGCCAGCATCCCTCAAACCAGCCAACTCTTTTATCTTTAGTAAATACTCTGTCAAATAAGAGATCCATCCCTTTAAATTTTAGATAATGAATAGAATTCATTTAGACTTTAATTTACAATGCAGTTAAGATTGGCTGTCATTGATTAGGTTATTTTGGTTCTTTATGCTATTCTATTTGGTTTAGGTGAAAAGAGCTGAAGTAATGCTGAACGAGGCAGAACAAAGAGCATAAACATTTTTAGAGTTCTAAATATAAGTAAAATTATTTCAGAAATGATGAAAATATTTTGTATTATTTCTAAAGAAATCAACTTTTTTGGAGAACTACTTCTGGAGCACTGTTTAGCTATCTATTTGTGGCAAATGAAAAAGGATCCATATGTTGGGGTAGAGACAGAGTTCCTACTTCGAGGTAAGGTGATGAGTTACCCTTTGTTCCCCTACTCCCTATCTCCCTAAGAAGAAATAAGCTTTTCTTCATTGATTAAGGTAAAGTTAGCTTTAGACTTAGTTTTTTCTTTAAAACAACAACACAACTCTTATTCCACTCTTCCTGCCCCCAAATTAGCTGATTGTCTGAACTCTGCTTGATCAGTGATTATTAATATTTTCATATCACTTAGGCATGAAAACTAGGAGTCATCCTTGATTCCTTTCCCTTTATATACAGTCAAGTCACAAAACTTTGTTTATTCTCTTTGTCTGTCTGAAGCTTGCTTTAAGCTTTACATTTCATAACATGCATGAGTTGTTAGAGGTTTTTCCCAGCCTTAAAATACTATGATGACTTTTAAGATCTAAAATTAAAAGTTGGAATGTAGAATTAAAATCTTGTTGAAGAAATATTAATAATAACTTTTAAAAATACTGATCCTAAGGCCGGGCGCGGTGGCTCAAGCCTGTAATCCTAGCTCTCTGGGAGGCCGAGGTGGGCGGATCCTTTGAGCTCAGGAGTTCGAGACCAGCCTGAGCAAGAGCGAGACCCCATCTCTACTATAAATAGAAAGAAATTAATTGGCCAACTAATATATATAGAAAAAATTAGCCGAGCATGGTGGCGCATGCCTGTAGTCCCAGCTACTGGGGAGGCTGAGGCAGCAGGATTGCTTGAGCCCAGGAGTTTGAGGTTGCTGTGAGCTAGGCTGACGCCACGGCACTCACTCTAGCCTGGGCAATAAAGTGAGACTCTGTCTCA